>WFAB01003831.1:0-12245 GCA_018977245.1 Lethenteron camtschaticum
AGGGCGCACCTGCGTGCAATGAAGTTATTGCTATCACAGCAACCGCGCATGGAACGAAGGCGCACGCTGGGAAATGCCACGCCTCACCTGCGCCCGTCTCGACTCCACCTCACTCCGATAGTCACTAGAGTGAGAAAACAAATCTCTTGCCAAGTCTGTGGGAAAGCATTTTAACTACCATCATGCCTCGAGTCCCACATGAGAACGCACCATTAACACAACTGACATGCTTGCATCCGGGGATGGAATTCCTTGCCAGCTCAGACCCCACCTGCTTGCCCTTCGCCACATATTTAACCTCTTGTAGTAACAGCTCTCTCGCTGGTTCAGCAGTTCTACTGCTGGATTATTTTTCGCCTGAGGACGACTGCTTGTATTGCGATCGAAATGTCGTGATATATTATTTTTATTTTATTTTTCTACCTACGTGACTTTACCGAAAGAACCAAAGGGTACTTATTTGGGTGGATAAGGAGTAAAATGGATAGGATCTGCACTATTGAGGAGTTCTGTTAAAATGAATCTGTTATAATGAATCGTGTCACCTTATGTGTAGAGGTATTACGTACAGGGGTGTAGCAAGCCGTTACGTTGGGGTGTCTACATCAACGTCCGCATACAGCCCCGCCCCTCGGGGGGCAGTTGGGTATATAAGGCGGTGCGCGAGAGAGCTCGAGGCAGTCGTTGGAGCAGAAGAACCAGTGAAGACTGAAGACCAGCTAGCTAGCCCTGGGACTACCCTGACTCGCTGCTCTTATAATAGCCGAGCAGGGCAAGCCAGGGGCGACCTCAGAGCAGCGAGGTCTGTGTCCTTGTGAGGGCCAGGCTCGTGTGGCTGAGGGTCGGATCTGAGCCAAAGCTGGGCCAGGTCAGTTAGCCTCTACTAGGATGGTCTGGGTTAGAGGAGTGTAGGAGCTAACGGGGAAACGTTAGCCGAGGGACACTGCCTCGGATAGACCGGGTGAAGGGGCCGTTACCCCTTCCTGTGTTAGGGTGCGCTACGTACTGTATAGTACCCATTTATTAATAAATACGTGTTGCCTCCGTCAAACGTCTCCTGCGCTACTTACGCCGTTACATATGTATGCATTTGTGAGTCCACATATGACACAGGTGTAATGCGCTTGACCTTTGTCTTTTGTTTCAGATGTCCGAGAGCAACTCGGCTGTGAGTCATGGTGCTGGAAGAATTTCCTTTACCATCGATGGCGCTTCACCAGCACCCATCTTAACCCCACCTCAATCCGATAGAGTTACTAGAGGGAAAAAACTAATCTCTTGTGACGTTTGTGGGAAAAAATTCCAACTGGCATGGTGCCTAGAATCCCAGACGTGGTCAAGAACACGCATCAAGGATCAGACCCATATGGACCCAAATGTGTCAGGCGCACGTGCATAGTGGACGAAGATTTGATCAGATGTGAGAGCGACTCGGCTGTGAGTCATGGTGCTGGAAGAATTGCCTTTACCATCGATGGCACTTCACCAGCAACCGTCTCGACCCTACCTCACTCCGATAGAGTCACTAGAGTGAGAAAACAATCTCTTGTGACGTCTGCAGGAAAACATTCCAACTGGCATGGTGCCTAGAGTCTCACATGAGAATGCACAAGACCGGTGGTCAAAGCTGCAACATCTGCAATCAAAGCTTTGATCAGCCCGACAAACTCATAAGGCATATGGAGACCCACGGAAAAAACTCCGTGTCAAGCGGCGCACATGGCATAGTGAATGACGGCAATTTTTGCCAATACGGTGTTGAAGGTGTGTGAGAGCGACTCGGCTGCGAGTCATGGTGCTGGGAGAATTGCCTTTACCATCGATGGCAACAGCAGCAGCTTGTCGAGTCCTGGTGGTGAGGCAGAGTTGCAGACAATGGCACCTTCTGCAAAGGGCGCACCTGCGTGCAACGAAGTTATTGCTATCACAGTGTAGTGGTGTTAACTACTCGCTGTTCGCAAACTGTAAGAGCGGATCTTAAACAAGGTTCTCCCGCTCAATCAAACGGTCAGGGTCAAATGGGGTGAGGTAGGATCCAAACGCCAGATTGGGAAGGACCAATCGGAGGGTTCCGCAAGGTGGCCGGGGATTGGACAACCCGGCCACGAACAGGTATAAAAGCCAGAGCGCTGAGAGCTCTTGGCCAGTTCTGCTACACGAAGACCCAAGTCGGCCGAAGACATCTAGGACCCTGGACCAAGCCCTCCAGCCCTTATCAGGGCTAGGGCTCAGTGTAACCAGTGGTCGGGAGAGATCCCCTAGGTCCAGCCAGAGGACGCTGGGATAGCAGGGAGATTAGATAGCCTGCAAGGTCCGGAGGCTGCACCTCCTCAGGGAAACGGGTGAGGGGACCATATACCCCTTTGTGTGATAGGGACTGTATTAAGACAATAAACAGGTGTGCCATAAAGAAGTTTAGAAGTCTGTCCTTATAACACTACAACAGCAACCGCGCATGGAACGAAGGCGCATGCTGGGAAATGCCACGCCTCACCAGCGCCCGTCTCGACTCCACCTCACTCCGATAGTCACTAGAGTGAGAAAACAAATCTCTTGCCAAGTCTGTGGGAAAGCATTTCAACTGCCATCATGCCTAGAGTCCCACATGAGAACGCACAAGGAGACCCCTGACCAATGGTGTGGCATCTGCGGACGAAACTTTGATCAGCCAGGCAAATTGAGAAGACATATGGAAACCCACGAAAGGGACTATTAAATATGTCTTTGCTGTTCTATTACCGAATGCTATGTTGGGCAAACAGGACGAATGATCAGCACGAGACTAAAAGAACACCAAATAAATCTGAAATATGGTCATAGGATAGTTGTAGTTCTTTAGCGTCAATATGCTTAATTCCTCTGTTGATATCTAAACTCCTTTGTCAAGGCACTCTGCTCCTCCCACCTAGCTTAAAATGCCAAGCTTAGCAGTGTCATTAGGACGCTATTTTTCCGACCGCTCTGTTCTTCACCTGAGGACGGCTGCTTGTGTTGTAGCCGAAACGTCGTGATAATTTTATTGTATTAGGTAAAAAACATTTTTTGATTATTTCCCTTCTACGTGACTTTACCGAAAGAACCCTGCAGTCACGAAAGCTTTAAATCAAAATGTATCATTGTAATCGTTTGGATAGCTACTGACTTCGTGCTGCATGGAAGTGAATCATCAAATTACCGTTGGTACGGCTATTTTAGTACACACAATGGACACTAAGTGTCGTGTTGTAGAACGACACTACTGTATTGGCCCAGTATGGGGGCCGTAGGCAGGTGTCACGGGGGTCGTGTCAGGCCGTGACACTCTGCGTGAACCCAACAGGACACGTGACCCGATAAAGGGAGGCCACGGGCCCCAACGGAGTCACGGGGTTGGGGTTCGGGCCTTCCCAAAGGATCGGGAAGGGGGGCGTGGCCTGGGGCGGGGCTGGCCACGCCGGAGTGGTTATAAGCGGTGTGTGGACGGAGAGCTGGGCTGGTCAGCGCTGTTCTGCTATGCTGCTGGGTCATCTCTGGGATGAAGCTCTCCGGTCTCCGCTAGTGGACCAGGCAGAGTGTCGGGCTGTCCTGGTCCAGTAATGTAATATCCTCGTGTATTAGTTAAGTTAGAAAAGGTGGCTACCACCTTAAGTCGTCATGCTAAGTGTTAATTGTTATGTTAACGCTCAACACCAAAGTAGAGGTGTATCGGGCCTGCGTCCTTAGCACCCTCCTCTATGGGTCCGAGTCCTGGACAACATACGCCCATCAAGAACATCGACTAAACACATTCCACCTCCGATGTCTCAGGTGCATCCTCGGTATAAGATGGCAAGATCGCATTCCCAACACCGCAGTCCTCAACTTGGCCAACATTCCCAGTATGTACTCTCTACTCAATCATAGGCGTCTGAGATCGCTTGGACACGTGCGCCGCATGCAGGATGGCAGAATACCTAAGGATGTCTTGTACGGCGAGCTGGCATCAGGCACATGGGTCACTGGTCGCCCAGTCCTGCACTTCAAAGATGTCTGTAAACGGGCCATGAAGAGCTGCGACATCAACCCAAATGACTGGGAGAAAACTGCCGGCGACCGACTCAGCTTGGCAGCAGGACAGGCCTCAGGAGAGCGAGGAGAAAAGACACTGCTTGGCAGACCAAGAGGGAGCGACGTAAAGAACAAGCAACAAACACCTCTGGAGCTGCCACCACATTCACTTGCAATTGCTGTGGCAAGGATTGCCACTCAAGGATTGGCCTACTAAGTCATTCTAGGCGCTGCAAAACCTACAGCTGACCTCGTAAAGTGCAAAAGAATTGTCTCTCGAGACACAAAGGCTTATAGAATGGTTATGTTATCTAATAGTGTTGCCTCCCAAGTTCCAGTGTGCGCCTGAGTTTAACCCCCTACATAAGTACAAGATCAATGGGCTTGCATAATGTGCATGTATAATGTACGTTGATTCATTAATCCCCCCCCCCAACTTTGCGCTAGAAGAGCGCACAAGTGTTGTCATCACATCTACGCCTCTATATTAGGAACGAAACAGGTGGACTTCTCCCAAATCTGGCTGTTGCCTGATGAAGCTAGTTATAAGTACTGAAACGTCGTACTCCAATTGTAAATGTTGTGGCTTGGCTCTCCAACACACCGGTGTGCTGTACTAGTGACGACTTGACATGTTTGTTTACGTGACAACCCTTACTAACTGGCTGTCAGGTGGTGGCGGGTTTAACGACACATTTATATATGTACGCGATCCAACACAAAAAACCTGTATTATGGATGATATTGGTTGCAAAGCCTACGTGTTAAACTGCCATGTATTTTTACGTCTATTGCTGTATTTTCTTACGTACAATATATTTAATAAACCGTCCTAATTCATTAATATTTTTGTTCATAGTTATATCATTGTTGCGCGTGCGGTGTGGTCGGTGGATATTGTTCAGTGGATCAAACCGAGACAAATATTTTTGCAGCACTGTGGCTGCACATTGCAACAGCACATTCCAAATGGTGCAGAACGCATCGCCCATAATCTGCATCTGTGTGCAAACACCAGGTATGGTTGGTAATAAACACGTTTGGTTTTAAATGAACAGAACTCGAGCTTCAGCCATATTGTTCATTATAGACCCCACTTTGTAAGCATTAATCACGCAAACCTTGCGCCTGATTCATTTGACAGGGCTTTTGTGGCGAGGTGTTAATGTACCACTGATTAGCACGGTTGGCTACGTACACTGCGAAAGAAGTTCAACACATATTCTTTGGGTCTTTTGGTAAAGTCACGTAGATAGAACAATAAAATAATAAAAAAATGAAAATAAAGTGAAAAAATACGTTTCGATCGCAACACAAGCTATCGTCATCAGGAGAAAAATTATGACGATTGCTTGTGTTGCGATCGAAACGTCGTGATATTTTTTAAATTATTTTGTATTCACTTTATTTTTTGTATTTTATTGTTCTATCTACGTGACTCTACCGAAAGACCCAAAGAATATGAATTCCTGCAGTCACGAAAGCTCTAAGTCAAGATTCAAGTTCAACACACGTTCATACATTTTGGAAAGCGAGTATCCCTCCACGTACAATGCACTGGACCGCATGTTCGTGTTAAGTGAGTGAGGGGCTTTGTCACTGCCTACCCCATAATATAAATAATCTTAGGAAATTAAATTGCAAGTTGCAATCTCCATTCGGTGGGCATCTAGGATGAGTCATACCCTGGCTTGCCAGGAGGCAGTGGAACACAACTGTGGAATCCTTTCCATCTGCACGGGATAGAACGTTGCCCCCATGCTCACATTCGTACGTTTTCTGCGAGTGTACTGGTTTCCCCCCACATGTAAACACTGCAAATATCGGAATGTAAAGAGAACCGCAGAGCTTGGGCGATTGTTGGTAGTGCCGGCTCACCGCCTGGCTGCTGTCTCCCCGCTCGTCTGTGGGAGACATATCGAGGTACTGAATTAGATTCATATTCTCTACATAACATGATTCCTATCTATACACTCACCTCGTGGAGTACAGCAAGTGATATTCCACGATATAAAAAGAAACGTACGTGACCATAACAGAAGCCAATGGGTACAGCTGTTTATACACGTACACACATATACACGATTCCTACCGATGGTTGGAACGATTCACTACTGCCGGAGAGTCAAGGAATTGTCATGATTCAGGATCATGAATGCAAACTGTCCCCGTTCTCAAACCTGAGTACGATTTAAAAGGTCATAGAACGCCTTTGTCGGAAGCAATTACTTCCCATGTCACTGCGATGGGCAGATTCATGCCGTTGCAGTCGGCTTACCGTAAGTTCCACAGCACTTACATGGCTCTATTAAAGACAACAGATGACCTCTACAAGATCATGGTAGACCGGTGCGCCACAGCGTTGGTTGACCTCGAACTCTCAGCTGCCTTCGACACCATCGGCCATGAGATACTCATCAGGCGGTGAAGGTCAATGTCCGGTGTATCGGGTACGGCACTGGGTTTCACCCGACTTCTAGTTCAGTCCCATATTTGAACTGGATGTACTGAATATGCTCGCATCAATGAAGACATTGTCATCCATGGGAGAAGACGAGCTACCTGCGTTTGCACTTGTGGCTGTGTCAGATCTCATCTATGCACTCCCCACACACATTGTCAACCTCTCAACTCACTGAAGGTACATTTCCACACGAGTTGAAATTTACTCGTTTTGCCCGGAATATAAAAAATGGCTCCAAAGAAGATCATAAGAATTAAAGACCAATCTCTATTCTTTAATCAGTTATGAAAAGTATTAGAAAAATAAAAAAACTCACAATCTCCTTGCACAGCAAACCGTCTGGTTTTATGAGCATTGGTTTTCCCCTTTTTTCTGGCATCAAAACAGGTGTTAAGATATTAAAACACCAAACTGAAACCTTTTACAAGGAATTCTATTCTTGCGCATGAGGGCAACATGTTCAGGAGCCACATGGCAATGTCCGAGGTCTGCTGGTCACGACGAGAGGGCTTCAGGAGAAACCTCGTGTCGGTTTACTATTCCTACCCCGTTGAAGGAGCACAGACGACAGTGGTTTACGATGTCGTGCGTCGCTTGGGTTGCATGGTCACAATCGCACTGTGGCTTGACTTTCATTTTCTATTGCGTCGTTTCACGTTGTACGATCTGTTCTGGATGACCACAGTCAAATACTGGAGAGTTTTCCATTTTCCATTTGTGCATCAGGTATCCGCATCTGCCATGTTTGTGCGGATGCAGTTTTGGGTGGACCATGAGCTTCGTGGAATATCAAACCCAGTAATCTTCTGCGTTGGGTTTTTCACAAGGTGTTTGTCAGTTCTTTTGAACTTACACTGAGAATGTCGACTGTCTGCAGTGGCAATGTGCAACGATTAAAATAAAAAGGGATACAGTTTTTAAAATGTTGATTCTTACACGTGTAATGCAATACATGAATTGTCAGCTTAATAATAAATATTAATCGATTTAACCGATGTATCGCACTTTAAAGTTTAATTTAAAATCAAAATATATTTCCTGAAGTAATGATGGTTTATTCAAACTGTGTGCAATATCAAGCAACTTCGGAATGATTTCTGAAGCACTGCTGCAATGTTTGGTGCATTGCGATACTAACGCGGCGATCCGAGTTGGATTCCTAGCCATGGCTAACGTCAGTGGTGACTGATATCTGAACCAGTCCTGAGCCTAATCCCCGCCCCTTCACCAAGCGTGGTGAAGTTTGGTGCAACAACCCCCATGACCAAAGCAACGTGGCAAGACCTTCATCAGGCAGTGGACTGCCAGAGGGGTGTTACACACACAATCTTCAGTTTGGCTCCCCGATCACTTGCTTTGAGCATTGAATTATTAAGTTCCATTCCCAATGGCATATTGGTGATGCTCACTGACCCTTTGATGTGAAAATTAAAGAACCCCAAGTGTCTGTCGCCAACTCCCAACAATTTTGAGGAGCGACCCGTGGCGGTCAGGCAGATCACGAGGTGACCAGAGGGGTGAGGAGGGGGGCACTTAGGAGGGGCTGCAAAACCTCGATTCGCGAGCACACAGCGCCGTCTCGTACAATACAGCGCACCGATGGGCACCGCCGCTGCCGCCACCGGGCTTGGCTTTCTGCGCCAGTTTCATAAAGGTTGGTCACGGGGTTGTGAAAAGGTTGCAGCAGGAACGCATGAGTGCTGCCCCACAACACAGTCCACAGCCAGCAGCTGCAGAGCAGACAGCAAACAACAGAGACCTGGAACCCTCTCTCTTTCGTTTGGAGGCGGCCGAGTTGCTAGCAGCCCTTGTCCACTGGCGCATCCGATCCGTGTCAGCGCGAAGGCCCCCCACGGAACGGGTGGTTTTCCATTGGATATTTGCCGTGACGATATAAAATCAAACTGTAATACGCCGCCCTTACAAGACTTCTCAAAATGGTCTAGGGGCCAAACAGGGGCAGATGTGATGCTAGTAATAAAGTGTCCATTGCGTACGACGTGAACAGCGTTAATGTGACTGCACGAATTATGAACATGCCGAGTAGTTCTGGTCAAGCCCAGCATACACCCTGGTTAATTTAGCCAGTTTATTCACCATAAACAAAGTGGTCTGTTTCACAATGTAGGATAATAATCCCATGACACTGTATTTAAAAAATTAATTGGCCACGTGTAACTACATCATGTTCCAGATTTCCAAATCCGATAAAATACTTGCAAATTACTTTATCGAGGAAAAACCAGGTAGGAAAATCGAACATCGCTCCCTACTGGCAGACATGTCCATTCACAGGCCGCTAGTGCACGCACCACGTGCAAACAGGAACAGCTGCCATTGGGGAGGCGAGACTGCCGCAGGGCAATGGAATGTTGAGATGAGACGTTGCTGTACGGCGCTTTGAGTTGCCGAGTTTATTTCAGCGAGCGCCCTATATCTACAAATCCTTATCCCCATCTCCGAGCCGCCCCGGTGGGCCCTGCAGTGGCCCGCGTCTCACCGCTGGGGGTCGAGCTGCCGCACTGGCGGATGAACTCCAGCAGCTCGTCGCGCTTGGGGCAGAAGCTTCCCGCTGTGGCTCCAGATCCGCCCAGGGCAGAAATCACAACCCCAGTCTCCTCCAACAGCTGCCACAGACACAACAAATCAACATCGGTTGGTTGACACCGAGGCGATCGCAAGGCAAACACCGGCTTAAAACTGAAAATAAGCATGGAGCTGCTTCTCACAATGCAGTGCACGAAAACTAATAATATATTAGAGATTTAAGTTTGCATATTAAAACAAAATTCATTCTCAATTTTTTTTCTTCCAAATGTGCTATCGGCGTTTTGTCAAGAACGAATAATCCATTCGTAAATCTCGCATAGCCATGCAGCCCGTGTGTCATTTAAATGCTGTGGGTGGCCTTTTATCTTTTACCAACAGGAGCCAACGCTTTCACATTAGCTGTGCTATGAGATTGTGCGGCGCACGAGAGTCAAGCTGAAATTGTTATTCTCAGAGCTGGAAATAAGAAAATGAAGTGCAAAACGCAAGTTTAATAAGATTGATGTTTTGTGCAGTCACTGCTGACGGGGCTGGACGATCAACTTGCTAGACTTGAAAACTCGGTTTAATCCCAAGCGGTCAAAATCCAGATTCAAGCCCAGAACCTCATTATTGACAACGTACCGCTTTGATCTCTGAGGCACCCGGCCACTTTGCATATATAGTGTTATGAACATTTTTTCCTTAACGTCACTTTTGTACACTCACTTTTGCCAAATTCCGTACAAGATGACAAGAGAAAACCCATGTATCTTACGTGATAATTTGTTGTGCTCTGCATTGGCAGTGATTACATAAGCACAAATAACACTCAAACGTATTTCAGTTATCGACAACTGAGTTTTAAGTTCATAATAATAAACTAATATTATTGCGCACAATTTCGGAAGTGAACTTAAGTTTGCGCCACTCAAGAGGCGGGAAGTACACTCAAAC
This sequence comes from Lethenteron camtschaticum, assembly GCA_018977245.1. NCBI lineage: Eukaryota > Metazoa > Chordata > Hyperoartia > Petromyzontiformes > Petromyzontidae > Lethenteron > Lethenteron camtschaticum. Next base: position 9,977 of record WFAB01003831.1, read on the forward strand.
CTTGCACGGGCAGTGTCGCACACCTACTTGCTGTACTGTCTCTTACCAGCTGGAGGCGAGTGGGCTCACGCATGTCACGTACGCACCTGGAGGATGTCCAAGAAGGAGCCGAGGCCCAGGCTGGGGAGGTCGCACGAGTCAAAGTGCTCGGCAAGCTGCTTCTCCACGCGTGACAGCGCGGGCAGGCCCAGGAGCTCTGCCATCGTAACTTGCGTGGCTCAGCAGACGGACCAGCTGCTCGGCTACCGCCTCTGTGAAGGAGAGGAGCAATGCCATTGTAGAGAGGACAACGATGTTGTAACTCGCTCCAATAGGCTCGACAATTGCAACTCTCTCTCCGCCCCCCCACCCCCACGTCTCATCTACGACTCCCCGATACGTTTCATCGCCAGATTCCAGAGACTAAAAAAACAAGTTTAACACGAAGGCCTTCGCGACCAATATTAGCCGCAATAGAGATTTTTGGATTAGGCCGAATAAATAGTGCATATTTACGCGTATTATTGAGTGCATATTTACATGATCTAACCCAAAAATCTCGATTATGGACTCAAAAAAACGCTGGCAGACATCTCACTCACACCCGTATGCAAAACGATATCGCCCAAATATTCCAATTGTTCAACTATCCCCCGTACCAGTCCAGGATAAATTTCAAGTTCACACTCAGCATTCTGAAGGTCCTCCGTGGTCTGACCCCTTATGTACAATACAAGAAACTACATTTTATTCAGATTGTTCTTTAGATATCGTGCCATGAGACGAGGAGTATCCACTCGGATCTCTCACAGAGCAGCGGAACCCGTCGTGTTGGAGAATGGCCCACAGAAGAGAACATCACAAAGCTACCTCTGACATCGCTTTAGTGACCTCTGGTTCACACAGTAAAGGGAAGCACATTCCCACCCACTTCGTTGAGCTGATATTGGACTTGGTCAAATAAGTGCACAGCCATTTATTTTTAATGTTTTGGGTTTTTTTACAGTCATTAATGACCGGGCTGAAACCATCAACTGGCTGCACTTGACAAAAGCAAGTTTAATCACAGGTGGTTACCCAGATTCGAACCCAGGATCTCAGCGTTTCCAGCTCAGTGCTCATAATCTCTCTCAGCCACCCGGGCCATCTCGACGTACATTTGACAAATTGATGCATCTTGATACGCCAAACTCTTACTAATGCATTGGTAATAATTGAGACGAGATGTGAAATAAGGTGTTTTGAGAAGCTACGGCAATTCAGCGCGCGTGCAATCCAGTAGACTCTTGATTATCCGCGTGCGGTTTATCTGATTTGCGGATTAACCAGCACCCGAGATTTTGACTTATTAATAACTCATGGATTTTCCCTTAGGCCCAAATTAATAATCTAAAAATAGTTATACAATGTAATTCTTGGAAATGTTTGTTACAAGTCACATTCTTAAATCGAACAAATATGTGCTCCCAGGAATCCGAAATCTATGTGATCACCCCGACAGTAAAGTAGATGCATATCTTTACAACAGTGGGTGGAGTTTGATTGATGGTGATTGGCGTGGTTCTGCTATCCACTTAGAGGGCGAGTCTTCTGCTCGGGAGCAGGAAAGTGTTATCACCGCGCACGTGCATTGATCGGTCGATCGTTAGTTTTTGGCATAAAGATCCGCAGAAATACGTATTTTGGATCATCCGAGATTTTAATCATCCACAGCCATCCTCCCCGGATAATCGAGAGTCTACTGTAAATGCAAATTTGTTTCCTTACTCTCCGGAGGAGGCGGCAGTCTGGTGTAGGGAGTGCTGATGTTGCCGAGAAACGCGGCCGGTTTCTCCTTGACCACGAGGTCACAGGGAGTCTCGAGCGAGCCACAGCACAGAGCCAACTGAAACAGCTTCCGGGCCAGCGTGTCCCCTTTCACCTGCCCCAGGCAGTCCTGGACACACTGTCGGTGGAGACAACAAAGGACCCAAACCACGTGTTCCATATCACACTGTTGGGCAAATAGAAGGTGATGAATGCATAGATGTCCGACCGATTTCAATGCCCCTCTTACTTTTGTCTCAACGTGTGACTGAATTTTGTGAAAGCGATGACCCTAAATCTTATAGGCGAAAGTGTTAATTCAGTGGTAGAGCAAGTCTTTTGATACTGGTGGAAGTATCCACAGACTTGAAACGTATGGCGATTATCACTCATTCAATAATTCCGAGGACAAATGTATTGTGGAAAATCTTTGACAAATTTAAGCAGATGCATAATTTTCTCGCACGGTAATTTTTGTTGCATT
>WFAB01003832.1:0-12240 GCA_018977245.1 Lethenteron camtschaticum
TCGCCTACCCACTGAATCACTCGCTCATCCTACCTATCTGTCCACTCAATCACACACTCACCCACCCACCCACCCACTCGCCTACCCACCCACCCACCCACTCGACCACACACTCACCCACCCACCCACTCGCCTACCCACCCACCCACCCACTCAATCACACACTCACCCACCCACCCACCCACTCGCCTACCCACCCACCCACCCACTCGACCACACACTCACCCACCCACCCACTCACTCTTGGGAGACAAAGGCGGCCGGGCGTGGTGCTACTTGCCACACTACACCCCCACTGTCTGTGTGTGTCACAGTGCCGGTAGCCTTCATAGGCAATACTGCTGCTACTACTAACAGCACTTGCCCCTACAGCCTTCTTCGAGGCTACCTGGGGGAGCTTTGTCTTTGTGTGTCTTCCGTGTGTGCCACTGGGGGAGAGACAAAGGCGGCCGGGCGTGGTGGTGGTGCAGGCCACAGCACACCCCCATTGTGTGTGTGTGCCACAGTGCCGGTAGCCTTCATAAGCACTGCTGCTGCTACTCTACTATTGACAGCACTTGCCCCGACAGGTATGGGCAGGCTACACGGGAGACCTTTGTCTTTACAGGGTGTGTGTGTGTGTGTGTCTGTGTGTATGTAGTGTGTGTGTGTGTGTCCGGCAAAAACAACCCCCTACCTCCTCGTGGTGCCGGACGGCAACGCTGTGGTGGGCAGTGCTGTGGGGGGAGGGCCAATTTTAGATTGGCATTTCACTAAATGGCGTTTTTAGCCATTACAACAGCCAAATGGGGGCTTTGTATGGGTGCAAGGCAGAGGTCACAAACGGGTTTTGATTCCTTACCCGTACCCGGCCGCACCAGGGTCGCAAACGGGTACCCGTACCCATACCCGGCCGTACCCGTACCCTACCCGTACCCTACCCGTACCCTACCCGTACCCGGGTGCTAGCTAAAGTGGCCCCTCGGGACAGAGTCATCCTGTTGGGTGACTTCAATGCCCGAGTTGGTCATGATGCTGGCACCTGGTCTGGAGTGATTGGAAGGCATGGGCCAGATCAGCTCAATAACAACGGCAGGAGGTTGCTAGATTTTTGTGCAGCCCATGGGCTTGTAATTACCAACACGTTGTTCCGGAATCGGCGCATCCACACAACATCATGGGTGCATGCTGGGTCCAAGCAAGAACATCTACTGGACTGTAAAATGTGCCTGCCATTCTTTCACTCCGGTGGTGGGTGTACATTCAGGACCCCATTCCAACCTAAGGTGGCCTGGTCTCAGCTCGCTGATGAAAGTTGCAAGCGAGAATTTCACCATCGCTTGCAGCTGGGGTTGGCATCGTCCCCCACTCCTCCTGATGTCGAGGGTAAATGGGCGAGGTTTAGGACTGTGACTCATGCAGCTGCAATGGCTGCTTTGGGTACACGGTCCAGACCTCCCCAGAGACCCTGGCTGACAGAGGAGGTGTTCAGGCTGGCTGAGAAAAAGCAACAGGCCCACTCTCATCGTCTACAGCATCCCACGTCGGAGAATGAGGAGGTTTACCGCAGCCTTTGCTCGGAGGTTCGGAGAGCCGTGAGGCGCTGCAAGGATGGGTGGTGGTCGCGGGTTGCTGAGGAGATGGAGTCTGCCTCAATGGCCCGTGATCACAAATCACCCTTTAATTCTATCGGAGTAACTTGCAGCGCCACAACCATTGCCATAATTAGAGGGGAGGGCAAATCCCTCAGCCTGGAAAACATCGTGGGACAAAGTGAAGATGACCCTGCTGAGGCTTCGGTGCCTCAAATATTGGAAGAAGTCACCCCCTGTGAGTGGCTGGCTGAGGTGCCATCTGTTGAGGAAGTACTGAAGGCGATCCAGAGTCTGAGATCAAGAAAAGCGCCGGACAGAGATGATTTCCCAAGCGAAATGCTGAGGGAGGGTGGCGTTTGTGCACAGACTGCCCTACATGACATCATAACAACAGTCTGGACCGCTGGACAGGTTCTGCAAGATTTGAAGGATGCCCTGGTGGTTCCCCATTTAAGAAGGGGGACCGTACAGACTGTAACAACTACAGGGGCATCTCACTCCTCAGTGTGCCGGGAAAGGTCCTGGCAAGGATTATTCAACATCGCCTTGCCAGGCATGCTGAGGAGAGACTTGAGGAGCCCCAATGCGGTTTCAGGAAAGGGCGGTCCTGCACAGATGCCATATTTTCTGTCTGTCTGCTACAGCAGAGGTGTAGGGAATTCCAACAAGACCTACATCTCTGCTTTATTGACCTGGTCAAGGCCTATGATACCATAAGTAGGCCTGGGCTCTGGGTTGTTGTTCGTGCTTTCGGAGTCCCTGACCCTCTGCTCACGATCATTAAGGACCTTCATGATGGTGAGCGGGCCCGGGTAAAACTACGTGGCCGGGAGTCAAAGCAATTTCCTGTACACCTTGGGGTGCGACAGGGATGTCCTCTGGCTCCCACATTATTTAACATCTATTTCGACCACGTAGTTCGTGAAGCCTTCAATAGCTGTGCCGGAGGAATTTCCATCTGGTACAGATACAATGGGAGGCTGATCGATGCCCGGGTGCGGTCAAGGGATGGCTCCTTATTGGTCAACCACGTTATGTATGCCGATGATCTGGTAATTGCTGCTCACCCAGAGAAAGAGTTGGAGGCGCTGCTGCTGAACCTAGAGCTTGCCACTAAGAGGTGGGGCCTTACCATCAGCCCCACGAAAACTAAGCACCTGCCTGGGTATTTTGTACCGTTGTGGAGAGAGTGGAGAGTTTCCCATACCTGGGCAGTGTGCTCATGACTGGCTCCGGTTTAACAGCAGAGTTCTCCGAATCAGTCGAGCGGCATTATGTTTTCATCGGTTGCGTAACGCTGTGTGGAAGCTACCTGGTCTGTCGCTCTGCACAAAGCTTCAGGTCTTCTCGGCCACAGTCATTCCCTCCCTTCTCTACGCTTGCGAAACGTGGACCCCCCTAATGGAACATCTTTGCCGGTTAGAAACATTTAGGCTGGCCTGCCTACGATCCATCCTGGGTTTAACCAGCAGGTTGGATTGTGTGAGGAGCTCACAAATCCTTGAAAGATCTGGACAAAGTCCCATTGGTGAGCTCCTCCGGCAGGCAAGGCTGCATTGGCTGGGTCATGTAGCCCGCATGCCCAGCCACCGCATGCCTAAACAGCTTTTGTTCGGCCGGATCGAGGGGGCTAAACTGGTGCTGCACGGGCTGGAGAAGAGATGGAGTGATGTGGTACAGGAGGACGTGGAGCTGAGTGGACTTGCCGATGACTGGTACCAGCGGTGTCAAGATCGGCCTCAGTGGAGGAGGCTCGTGAAGGACGCTACTGGGCAGTTGGAGGCAGTCGCCCTCCAACAACAACGGAGGGCGGAGGAGCGACGCTCACAACAACGAGCGGAGCGCCGGGTGGCTAAAGCGCAGCAAGTTGGCACAGTAGGGGGGCACAGGTGGTGCATCAGCCAGTCATCTCGGTCATCTCAGTCATTCGACCCGTGGCACCTGCTGGGTCTGCCCCGTGACCTCCTGCCAGCGGGCGTTCGACACTTCAGGTGGCCTCAAGGTGCACCTAGCCTGGCACAAGCGTCGTGGTGACGTCACCGCCGCTTAGTGGCGAATGGCGGTTGTTGTTTTTATGTGCGTATGGAAAGTATGCGTGCTATGCACCTGTATACAGTGTGTGCGTCAATGTACGTAGGGTGTGGGTGTGTGTAGGTTTGTGTGTATCTATGTAAAGTATTCGTAATATGCGCGCGGCTTTGAGCCGAGCCCTTGGGGGCTGTTACCTGCCGGAAACCGGTTTTTCTGGAAACCGGTTTTTCTGGAATCTGGTTCGCCCGCTCGACCTGAACGAAGAGGTATTCACCCGCACGCACCAAAGCCAAAGGCGCTGTCGCCTCGCGTGTAGCCTCTATAGAGATGCAGGGGCAAGTGGCTGAAGGTGATAGCAGCGTGGGTGGGTGAGTGGGTGGATGAGTGGGTGGATGAGTGGGTGGGTGGGTGGATGAGTGGGTGGGTGGGTGGGTGAGTGGGTGGGTGAGGTGAGTGGGTGAGTGAGTGGGTGGGTGAGTGGGTGGGTGAGTGAGGGGTGGGTGGGTGGGTGAGGTGAGTGGGTGGGTGGATGAGGTGAGTGGGTGGGTGAGGTGAGTGGGTGGGTGGGTGAGGTGAGTGGGTGGGTGAGGTGAGTGGGTGGGTGGGTGAGTGAGTGGGTGGGTGGGTGAGTGAGTGAGTGGGTGGGTGAGTGAGTGGGTGGGTGAGGGAGTGGGTGGGTGAGTGAGTGGGTGGGTGGGTGAGTGGGTGGGTGGGTGAGTGGGTGAGTGGGTGAGTGAGTGAGTGAGGAGTGGGTGAGTGGGTGAGTGGGTGAGTGGGTGAGTGAGTGGGTGAGTGAGTGGGTGGGTGGGTGGGTGAGGTGGGTGGGTGAGTGGGTGGGTGGGTGAGTGGGTGAGTGGGTGGGTGGGTGGGTGGGTGAGGTGAGTGGGTGGGTGAGGTGAGTGGGTGGGTGAGGTGAGTGGGTGGGTGAGGTGAGTGGGTGGGTGAGTGGGTGCGTGGGTGGGTAGGTTGGTGGGTGGGTGGGTAGGTTGGTGGGTGGGTGGGTAGGTTGGTGGGTGGGTGGGTAGGTTGGTGGGTGGGTGGGTAGGTTGGTGGGTGGGTGGGTAGGTTGGTGGGTGGGTGGGTAGGTTGGTGGGTGGGTGGGTAGGTTGGTGGGTGGGTGGGTGGGTGGGTAGGTGGGTGGGTGGGTAGGTGGGTGGGTGGGTGGGTAGGTTGGTGGGTGGGTGGGTAGGTTGGTGGGTGGGTGGGTAGGTTGGTGGGTGGGTGGGTAGGTTGGTGGGTGGGTGGGTAGGTGGGTGGGTGGGTGGGTAGGTTGGTGGGTGGGTGGGTGGGTAGGTTGGTGGGTGGGTGGGTGGGTGGGTAGGTCGGTGGGTGGGTGGGTGGGTAGGTCGGTGGGTGGGTGGGTGGGTGGGTTGGCGAATGAGTGGGTGGGTGGGTGAGTGGGTGGGTCAGTGGGGGGTGAGAGGTCGTTACCCATTGGCTCCCCCCCCCCCTCCCTCCCTCCCCAGGAGCCCGAGCAAAATCCAGAGACCTCGACGACAGCCAATCGGAACGCGGCCGAGGTCAGCGGGCAGCCGGCCAATGGGAACGCGGAAGACGCTGGGCAGGTGACCGCCCAGCCGGCCAATGGGGAGGCGGCGGCGGCGGAGGAGGGCGGAGCCTACGACGGCCAATCGGAGACCGCGATGACCGAGATCGACCTGGGGCCGCCGGATGAGGTCACAGAGGGCGGGTCGGAGGTCGCGGCGCAGGGGTCGGAGGTCGCGGTGCAGGGGTCGGAGGTCACGGCGCCTGTCATCGGCAGGCCGCTGGCATAGACATTAAAAATAGAAATATGTAAATGTGAAAGTGATTTTAACGACGATTTGGGGGAAACTTATTAAAACTATAAACCGGGCACGGTTTTTTTCTTCTTTGTGTAACCGCTACCCGGTTTTAAAGGCCTATTTCAGAAGCGAGCGTGGCGATCGCGAATGATGGCTTATTTACGTCACGGGGTCGAACCCACGACCTCCTGCGTACCAGGCGAGGTAGTCAACATCTCTCAGTGTCTGGGATTGAACCCACGACCTCCTGCGTACCAGGCGAGGTAGTCAACATCTCTCAGTGTCTGGGATTGAACCCACGACCTCCTGTGTACCAGGCGAGGTAGTCAACATCTCTCAGTGTCTGGGATTGAGCCCACGACCTCCTGCGTACCAGGCGAGGTAGTCAACATCTCTCAGTGTCTGGGATTGAACCCACGACCTCCTGTGTACCAGGCGAGGTAGTCAACATCTCTCAGTGTCTGGGATTGAGCCCACGACCTCCTGCGTACCAGGCGAGGTAGTCAACATCTCTCAGTGTCTGGGATTGAACCCACGACCTCCTGCGTACCAGGCGAGGTAGTCAACATCTCTCAGTGTCTGGGATTGAACCCACGACCTCCTGCGTACCAGGCGAGGTAGTCAACATCTCTCAGTGTCTGGGATTGAACCCACGACCTCCTGTGTACCAGGCGAGGTAGTCAACATCTCTCAGTGTCTGGGATTGAACCCACGACCTTCTGCGTACCAGGCGAGGTAGTCAACATCTCTCAGTGTCTGGGATTGAACCCACGACCTCCTGCGTACCAGACGAGGTAGTCAACATCTCTCAGTGTCTGGGACTGAACCCACGACCTCCTGTGTACCAGGCGAGGTAGTCAACATCTCTCAGTGTGTGGGATTGAACCCACGACCTCCTGTGTACCAGGCGAGGTAGTCAACATCTCTCAGTGTCTGGGATTGAACCCACGACCTCCTGTGCACCAGGCGAGGTAGTCAACATCTCTCAGTGTCTGGGATTGAACCCACGACCTCCTGCGTACCAGGCGAGGTAGTCAACATCTCTCAGTGTCTGGGATTGAGCCCACGACCTCCTGCGTACCAGGCGAGGTAGTCAACATCTCCTAGCCACCGTGATAATGATGATAGAGAGAAACCCACGACCTCCTGCGTACCAGGCGAGGTAGTCAACAGCTCCTAGCCACCGTGATGATGATAGAGAGAAACGCACGACCTCCTGTGCACCGGGCGAGGTAGTCAACATCTCTCAGTGTCTGGGATTGAACCCACGACCTCCTGCGTACCAGGCGAGGTAGTCAACATCTCCTAGCCACCGTGATGATGATGAGAGAGAGAAACTCACGACCTCCTGCGTACCAGGCGAGGTAGTCAACATCTCCTAGCCACCGTGATGATGATGAGAGAGAGAAACTCACGACCTCCTGTGTACCAGGCGAGGTAGTCAACATCTCCTAGCCACCGTGATGATGGAGAGAAACCCACGACCTCCTGTGTACCAGGCGAGGTAGTCAACATGTCTCAGTATCTGGGATGGAACCCACGACCTCCTGCGTACCAGGCGAGGTAGTCAACATCTCTCCGTGTCTGGGATTGAACCCACGACCTCCTGCGTACCAGGCGAGGTAGTCAACATCTCTCAGTGTCTGGGATGGAACCCACGATCTCCTGTGCACCAGGCGAGGTAGTCAACATCTCCTCGCCACCGTGGTGTCCCACCCAGCCCCCCACCAATCCTCACCCCCCCCACCCCACCACCCCAAGCCATTGCTCTGCACTTGTTTTTCCTAAAGCTTCGTTGACGCGCGAGATCGGGTGGTGGTGGTGGTGGCGGCGGCGGTGGTATCCGTGCAGTAGAGTAATTATGTTGCCTGTTGTCCACTCGCTCACTCACCCACCCACCCACCCACACACCTACTCACTCAGCCAGCCAACCACCCACCCACTCACTTACCCACCCACACACCGACTCACTCAACCTCTCACCCAATCATTCACCCACTCACCCAACCACCCACTCGCCCAACCACCCACTCACTCACCCAATCATTCACCAACCCATCCACACACCTACTCACCCACCCACTCACTCACCAACTCACCCACTCACCCACCCACCCACACACCTACTCACTCACCAACTCACCCACTCACTCACCCACCCACTCACTCACCCACCCACTCACTCACCCACCCACCCACACACCTACTCACTCACCAACTCACCCACTCACTCGCCCACCCACTCACTCACCCACTCACTCACCCACTCACTCACCCACACACCTACTCACTCACCAACTCACCCACCCACACACCTACTCACCAACTCACCCACTCACTCACCCACCCACCCACACTTCTACTCACTCAACAACTCACCCACCCACCCACACACCAACTAACCCACTCACCCACCCACCCACACACCTCACTCACCAACTCACTCACTCACTCACCCACCCACACACTTACTCACTCACCAACTCACCCACTCACTCACCCACCCACCCACACACCTACTCACTCACCAACTCACCCACTCACTCACCCACCCACACACTTACTCACTCACCAACTCACCCACTCACTCACCCACCCAACCACCCACCTACTCACTCACCAACTCACCCACTCATCCACTCACCCAACCACCCACTCACCCACCCACACACCGACTCACTCAACCTCTCACCCAATCATTCACCCACTCACCCAACCACCCACTCGCCCAACCACCCACTCACTCACCCAATCATTCACCAACCCACCCACACACCTACTCACCCACCCACTCACTCACCAACTCACCCACTCACTCACCCACCCACCCACACACCTACTCACTCACCAACTCACTCACTCACCCACCCACTCACTCACCCACCCACCCACACACCTACTCACTCACCAACTCACCCACTCACTCACTCACTCACCCACTCACTCACCCACTCACTCATCCACACACCTACTCACTCACCAACTCACTCACTCACTCACCCACCCACCCACCCACACACCTACTCACTCACCAACTCACCCACTCACTCACCCACCCACTCACTCACCCACTCACTCACCCACTCACTCACCCACACACCTACTCACTCACCAACTAACCCACTCACCCACCCACCCACACACCTCACTCACCAACTCACCCACCACCCACACACCAACTCACCCACTCACCCACCCACCCACACACTTACTCACCCACTCACTCACCCACACACCCACACACCTACTCACTCACCAACTCACCCACTCACTCACCCACCCACACACTTACTCACTCACCAACTCACCCACTCACTCACCCACCCACCTACTCACTCACCAACTCACCCACTCACTGACCCACCCAACCACCACCTACTCACTCACCAACTCACCCACTCACCCAACCACCCACTCGCCCAACCACCCACTCACTCACCCAATCATTCACCAACCCACCCACACACCTACTCACTCACCAACTCACTCACTCACTCACCCACCCACCCACACACCTACTCACTCACCAACTCACCCACTCACTCACCCACCCACTCACTCACCCACCCACTCACTCACCTACTCACTCACCCACTCACTCACCCACCCACTCACCCACTCACTCACCCACTCACTCACCCACACACCTACTCACTCACCAACTCACCCACCCACCCACACACCTACTCACCAACTCACCCACTCACTCACCCACCCACCCACACTTCTACTCACTCAACAACTCACCCACCCACCCACACACCTCACTCACCAACTCACCCACCCACACACCAACTAACCCACTCACCCACCCACCCACACACCTCACTCACCAACTCACTCACTCACTCACCCACCCACCCACACACCTCACTCACCAACTCACCCACTCACTCACCCACCCACACACCTACTCACTCACCAACTCACCCACTCACTCACCCACACACCCACACACCTACTCACTCACCAACTCACCCACTCACTCACCCACCCACACACTTACTCACTCACCAACTCACCCACTCACTCACCCACCCACCTTCTCACTCACAAACTCACCCACCCAACCACCCACCTACTCACTCACCAACTCACCCACTCACCCACACACCTACTCACTCACCCACTCACTCACCCACACACCTACTCACTCACCAACTCACCCACTCACTCACCCACCCACCCACCCACACACCTACTCACTCACCCACACACCTACTCACTCACCAACTCACCCACTCACTCACCCACCCACACACTTACTAACTCACCCACACTCAACCACCGACCCAACTACTCAACCATTGCCTCCTGCTGATGGTAATGATGGTGGTAGTGATGATGATGGTATTGATGGTAATGATGATGTTGGTGATGGTAATGATGGTGGTGATGTTAATGATGGTGACGATGTTGGTGATGGTGATGTTAATGATGATGATGGTAGTGATGATGGTGATGGAATTGATGGTAATGATGATGGTAATGATGATGGTGATGTTGATGGTGGTGATGATGATGTTAATGATGGTGATGGTAATGATGATGTTAATGATGTTGGTGATGGTGGTGATGGTGATGGTAATGATGATGGTGGTGATGTGTCCATGCCTCATCCGCGTCACGTGCTGTGCACAACAATAAACAACAACAATAAACACAACAACAACAGCCTGCGTCAGTGTCGTTTATTTCACAATCAACATTCGCTCCCCGCAATCTTCAACAGAATCGAGCGGTTCCCGGCCGCCTTTGTCTCTCCCCCTGTGGCACACCGCGGGGACACACAGACAAAGCTCCCCCAGGTAGCCTCGAACAGGCTGTAGGGGCAAGTGGCTGTGAGTCGTAGCGAGTAGCAGCGCTGCCTATGGAGGCTACCGGCACTGTGGCACACACACACAGAGGGGGGGTGGGTGGCCGGCCCAGTGACAACGTTTCACACCCCAACCAAGGTTCTTATTTGAGGCTGAGTCGACCTACAGACGCAAAGAACCAGCGGCATCTACGGAAGGTGAAGAACCAGTGGCGTCTACATCTACAGAACGTGAAGAACCAGTGGCATCTACATCTGTAGAACGTGAAGAACCAGTGGCATCTACAGAACGTGAAGAATCAGTGGCATCTACATCTGCAGAACGTGAAGAACCAGTGACATCTACAGAACTTGAAGAACCAGTGGCATCTGCATCTGCAGAACGTGAAGAACCTGTCGCATCTACAGAACGTGAAGAACCAGTGGCATCTACATCTACAGAACGTGAAGAACCAGTGGCATCTACATCTACAGAACGTGAAGAACCAGTGGCATCTGCAGAACGTGAAGAACCAGTGGCATCTACATCTACAGAACGTGAAGAACCAGTGGCATCTACATCTACAGAACGTGAAGAACCAGTGGCATCTACATCTACAGAACGTGAAGAACCAGTGGCATCTGCAGAACGTGAAGAACCAGTGGCATCTACATCTACAGAACGTGAAGAACCAGTGGCATCTACATCTGCAAAACCAGTGGCATCTACAGAACGTGAAGAACCAGTGGCATCTACATCTACACGCGAAGAACCAGTGGCATCTACAAAACGCGAAGAACCAGTGGCATCTACAGAACGCGAAGAATCAGTGGCATCTACATCTGCAGAACGCGAAGAACCAGTGGCATCTACATCTGCAGATGTCGACTTAGACACGCCATACAGATTGATGTTGCTACTTGCTACTCGCTACGACACTTTGCCCTACAGCAGTGTGTTGCCTCTACGGGAGGAGGGACATTATAAGAATAATAACAATAGTGATATGGCTTTATCCGAAGCGTTGTACCTCTGAAAGTGAATCACAACAGCAGGCACAACGCCATCATCAAACTATTTTGCGTACCTATTTTAAACACTCTCTCTCTATATATATAATTTTTTCCATAATCATAAAGTGACCTGGGCATTCGCACAAACGAGTGCAGATGATCAATCATTGTTAGCACAGACGGCAGGCAAACACAGGGTGGTGAAGAACCAGTGGCATCTACATCTGCAGAATGTGAAGAACCAGTGGCATCTACATCTGCAGAACGTGAAGAACCAGTGGCATCTACATCTGCAGAACATGAAGAACCAGTGGCATCTACATCTGCAGAACCAGTGGCATCTACATCTGCAGAACGTGAAGAACCAGTGGCATCTACATCTGCAGAATGTGAAGAACCAGTGGCATCTACATCTGCAGAACATGAAGAACCAGTGGCATCTACATCTGCAGAACCAGTGGCATCTACATCTGCAGAACGTGAAGAACCAGTGGCATCTACATCTGCAGAACCAGTGGCATCTACATCTGCAGAACGTGAAGAACCAGTGGCATCTACATCTGTAGAATGTGAAGAACCAGTGGCATCTACATCTGCAGAACGTGAAGAACCAGTGGCATCTACATCTGCAGAATGTGAAAAACCAGTGGCATCTGCAGAACGTGAAGAACCAGTGGCATCTACATCTGCAGAACCAGTGGCATCTTCATCTGCAGAATGTGAAGAACCAGTGGCATCTACATCTGCAGAACGTGAAGAACCAGTGGCATCTACATCTGCAGAATGTGAAAAACCAGTGGCATCTGCAGAACGTGAAGAACCAGTGGCATCTACATCTGCAGAACCAGTGGCATCTTCATCTGCAGAATGTGAAGAACCAGTGGCATCTACATCTGCAGAACGTGAAGAACCAGTGGCATCTACATCTACAGAATGGAAGAACCAGTGGCATCTACATCTGCAGAACCAGTGGATCTCATCTGCAGAAGTGAAGAACCAGTGGCATCTACATCTGCAGAACCAGTGGCATCTACATCTGCAG
>WFAB01003833.1:0-12240 GCA_018977245.1 Lethenteron camtschaticum
ACATCTGCTGCTGCTGCAACCTGAACGTTGGTTGCCTACGGAGAGAAGCCGATTCTGACTCCACGGGAAACTTATTGCGTGCAATTCGGAGCAAGTTGGGTTCCGCAATTAGTTGGCGGCTTAACCGTAACAACCCGGGGAGCCTAGCGCAGGAGTTAGCGTGCGACTGTCAGCGTGTACGCGCTCGTGAGAGCGTGTCTTGGTCGCACGTGCGCGTTAGTGCGCGCGCATCAGTGCCAGTGCGTCAACGTGAGCGTGTGTTCGCATGCAAGCGTGCGCGTACCTGGCCTGGCACAGGCACGCCGCGTTGAAGTCACCGTGTCACTCGAGTGGCGAACGGCGGCTATTGCTATGAAGACCAGATCAATCGAACGTCGCCTACGCCGCGATGGGGTGGCTTCATCGTCTTACGTAGCGGACCGTCTTACAAATCAGCATGTCTACGGAAACCCTCGCACGTGTGTGCTGCCTTCCCCATGCTCAGGTGGTGTCATGTTAACACGACACGAGGAGGGGGTGGGTGGGGGGTGGGGGACATGGGGGAGTTGAGGGGAGGGGGGGCGCGTGGGGGGAGGGGTGAGGTAGCGCCGTACCATCCAGCGCGCCGTTCCATCACATCCCACATGAACCACGCGTAGGGTGAGTAGAAGTCTGCTACTCCAGCAGTTGTGCCACTCCTCCACCACCACCACGTTGCCCTCCCCCTCCCTCACGCCCTTTTCCTCGCCTCTACAAGGGGGCGACACCAATGGCAGCTGCAACTCGCAACGACAACAACCACAGGGATCCCCCAAAGGTGTGTGCTGTGCGCGTGCGTGTGCGTGCTGTGCGCGTGCTATACGTGTGTGCGATGCTATGTGTGTGTGTCTGCTGTGTGTGTCTATGCTATGTGTGTGTCGATGCTATACGTGTGTGCGGATGCTATGTGCGTGTGTGTGCGGATGCTGTGTGTGTCTGCTATGTGTGTGTCTGCTATGCTATACTGTGTGTCGATGCTATGTGCGTATGTGTCGATGCTATGTGCGTGTGTGTGCGGATGCTATGTGTGTGTGTCTGCTGTGTGTGTCTGCTATGTGTGTGCGTCTGCTATGTGTGTGTGTCTGCTGTGTGTGGATGCTATACGTGTGTCTGCATGCTATACGTGTGCTGTATGCGTGCATGTGCGGATACTATTCGTACGTGGGTCAGAACTATGCGTACGTGCTTGTAATATACGTACGTGTGTGTGTGTGTGCCATACGCGTATGATATTCGTACGTGTGCGCGCATGCAGTGCGCTATATGCGTGTGCGCGTGTTATGGGCACTTACGCGCTATACGCTTGTGCGTGGGTGCTACGTGCGTGTGCATGTGTGCCACACATACGCGAGTGTGTGTGTGCGGTGCGCTATACCTGCGCGGTGTGTGCTATACGTGCGTGTGTGTGCGCTATACGCGTGTGCGCACTATACGTGCGTGTGCCATGCGTACGTGGGTGGGTGCAATCCGCGCGCCGTTCCCTCCGGGCGCCCGGCTCAGCTGCGTGAGCGTGAGCGCGAGCGATCGTTGGAGTAGCGTGGAGAGCCGCGGCTGCGCTTGGGCGAGTAGGAGCGCGAGCGGGATCGAGAGCGGGAGCGAGAGCGCTCGTACGAGGGGCTGCGGCCACCGTCGATTCGCACGTGGACGTATGAAGTCTCGCCCTGTAGCGCACGCACAAACACAAAGGATCCACACACACCCCACCCAAACACGGTGTAGACTTGACACGAGTTGCTGGGGGCGGGAAAACTAACGCGACCGATCGTCCGGCGGCTTTGGGAGCGCTGGGGTTAGGGAGACACGGGGTGAGGGAGACACCACGGGGTGAGGGAGACACCACGGGGTGAGGGAGACATCACGGGGTGAGGGAGACACCACGGGGCTAGGGAGACACGGGTGAGGGAGACACGGGGTTACAGAGACACGGGGTGAGGGAGACATGGGGTGAGGGAGACACCACGGGGTGAGGGAGACACCACGGGGTAGGGAGACACCACGGGGTGAGGGAGACATCACGGGGTGAGGGAGACACCACGGGGTGAGGGAGACACCACGGGGAGGGAGACACGGGTGAGGGAGACACGGGGTGAGGGAGACATGGGGTGAGGGAGACACCACGGGGTGAGGGAGACACCACGGGGTGAGGGAGACACACGGGGTGAGGGAGACACCACGGGGTGAGGGAGACACCACGGGGTGAGGGAGACATCACGGGGTGAGGGAGACACCACGGGGTGAGGGAGACACCACGGGGTAGGGAGACACGGGTGAGGGAGACACGGGGTACAGAGACACGGGGTGAGGGAGACACGGGGTGAGGGAGACACGGGGTGAGGGAGACATGGGGTGATGGAGACGGGGTGAGGGAGACACCACGGGGTGAGGGAGACACGTCGGATAATCGCTACTAGTAATTTTTTGCACATTTTTGCATGTTTTTAGGTGGTGTGCATACATTTTTGTGTTTTAAATCTGTGTACTACATGACACTGGCATAAATAAACACACACGGAGACAAAAATAAATATCCTACTTTACAGAATTACTGTATTTACTGTAACGTACTTACCACTCCAATCTGGAAGACTTTGCATGTGGTGATGTAAACACGTGAAGTATTTTCATTGTTTAAGTTGTATGTAGTGTATAATGTACCGTATATATACTACACAACACTGAAATCAAACACGGATACTTTGTCTCTTTCTCTGTGGGTCTCGATGGGTCTCTCTGCATTTACACCATTGGAACCTCATTTGCCAGTAGCAAAACATGATAATTGGTTTTTTACCCTTCAATCTGGCAAACAAAACTGACACTTTTTTTTTACAAGGAGTCATGTTTGCATAGACCACAATACCTGCAGTCATAATGCAAACAAAGACACAACTCTGATAATGTATGCACTGTCTTTGAAGTTGATTGGTCCCACACCCGAGACAGCTTCCTTAGAGCCTAGTCTCACATGGGTTGGACCAGATGACGCCAAAAGGCGTACAACTCAAAGACAATGCACCATCAGAGTATGAGAGCTCGGGGTGAAGCATTTACATCATTGGAACCTCATTTGCCAGTAGCAAAACATGATAATTGGTTTTTTACCCTTCTATCTGGCAAACAAAACTGACACTTTTTTTTACAAGGAGTCATGTTTGCATAGACCACAATACCTGCAGCCATAATGCAAACAGAAAACATAACTCTGATAATATATGCACTGTCCTTGAAGTTGAAAAAAAAAAGGTGTCAGTTTTGTGGCCAGATAGAAGGGTAAAAAGACAATTACCATATTTTTTTACTGGCAAATGAGGTTCCAATGGTGTAAATGCTTCATCCCGAGCTCTCATACTCTGATGGTGCATTGTCTTTGAGTTGTGCGCCTTTGGCGTCATCTGGTCCAACCCATGTGAGACTAGGCTCTAAAGAAGCCTGTCTCGGGTATGGACCAATGAACTTCAAGGACAGTGCATACATCAGAGTTGGTGTTTTTGTTGCATTATGACTGCAGGTATTGTAGTCTATGCCAAACTTGACTCCTTGTAAAAAAGGTGTCAGTTTTGTTGCCAGATAGAAGGGTAAAAAAACAATGATTGGGTCCTCTGCGTTTAGAGTATATCTGCTGCTATGAATTCCACGTGGACATCAGCACTTGGTTGAGCTTCGATCATTTGCGGACGGACAGGTACGACTTCTGAACAAGTATAACCCGTAAAAACAAAGTTTTCACTATAAATCCTTATATGCGTGGCGCTAGAGTCCTCCTGTCCTCTGGCTTGAGATGGCTGCCACCTATGGGTCAGATGATTGTCTGCCAGTATTAAGCAATTGGTAATTACATATTTAATTTGTTTTCCCTAAACAATGTAAAATTTTGGAAAAAATTTTTCACGAACATTAATTGTCTCGCACAACGAGTCTGTGTGCAAAATGTCAGCTCGATTGGATCACGGGAAGTGGGTTAAAAACGACGGAAAGATTTGCACGGTCGTAAGCAAGCAAGCACGGAAGCACGCAAGCACGCGAACTTAATATAAAGAATTAATAAGTATACCAAGTTTGCAGTCGATACCACGTTGGGAAAGTGGTTAAAATTGAGTTACAAGATTTGAGTTAAATTTTCGATTTAAAACTTTCGTGACTGCAGGATTCATATTCTTGGTTCTTTCGGTAAAGTCATCACGTAGAAGGAAATAATAAATTAAATTAAATCAACAATAACATTCTCAGAGAATTTTATTGCTTCATTTTTTATTATTTCCTTCTACGAAGAACCAAGAAGACGAGTTAAATGAAAGCCGTGTAAAATAATTTAGTTTAGTGTGGGTCTCCACGAGTTATGGGTCTCAATAAGGGTCTCTGGATAATGGGTCTTAGGAGTATGGGTCTCTAGGAAGTATGGGTCTCTAGGAGTATGGGTCTCTAGGAAGGTCTCTAGGAGTATGGGTCTCTAGGAGTATGGGTCTCTAGGAGTATGGGTCTCTAGGAGTATGGGTCTCTAGGAGTATGGGTCTCTAGGAGTATGGGTCTCTAGCAGTATGGGTCTCTCAGAGTATGGTCTCTAAGAGTATGGGTCTCTAAGAGTATGGGTCTCTAGGAGTATGGGTCTCAACGAGTCTGTAGAAACACCCAAACCCCGTACCCTACCCGATACCCATACCCGGCTGGGTACGGGTACCCGTTTGCGACCCTGGTGCGGCCGGGTACGGTAAGGAATCAAAACCCGTTTGCGACCTCTGCTCCCTACCACCTCTCCCTACCTCCCCCACCACTCCCCCCCACCTCTCCCCCACCACCTCCCTCCCCCACCTCTCCCTACCTCCACCACCTCTCCCCCCACCACCTCCCTCCCCCACCTCTCCCTACCTCCACCACCTCTCCCCCCACCACCTCCCCCCCACCTCTCCCTACCTCCACCACCTCTCCCCCACCACCTCCCTCCCCCACCTCTCCTCCACCACCTCTCCCCCCCACCACCTCCCTCCCCCCACCTCTCCCTCCCCCCACCACCTCTTTCTCCCCAACCTCTCCTTCCTCCACTCACCTCTCCCTACCTCCCCACCCCACCCCTCTCCCACCCCCCACCACCTCTCCCTCCCCCCCACCACCTCCCTCCCCCCACCACCTCCCTCCCCAACCTCTCCCTTCCCACCTCTCCCCCCCACCACCTCCCTCCCCCACCAGCTCCCCCACCCCCCCCACCACCTCTCCACCCCCACCTCCCTCTCTCCCCCACCTCTCCCTCCCCACCTCCCACCACCTCTCCCTCCCCCCCACCACCTCCCTCCCCCCCTCACCACCTCCCCCCCTCCCCCCCACCACCCTCCCTCCCCCCACCATCCCCCCCCTCCCCCACCTCTCCCTCCCCCCACCACCTCCCCCCACCACCTCCCCCTCCCCCACCTCCTCCCCCTCCCCCACCTCTCCCTCCCCCCACCACCTCCCTCCCCCACCACCTCCCTCCCCCACCACCTCCCTCCCCCCCCCACCACCTCCCCACCCCCTCCTCCCCCCACCACCTTTCCCTCCCCCACCTCTCCCTACCTCCCCACCACCTCCCTCTCTCCCCACCTCCCCCCCCCACCTCTCCCTCCCCACTCTCCCCACCACCTCCCTCCCCACCACCTCTCCCCCCCCCCAGCACCTCCCCTCCCCACCCACCTCGTGCGACTGAACTTGGTGTCGTCGAGCTTGCGCACTGGCGTACTTCATGTCCTCCTTGCGCACGTACTCCACGACGCCCGTGCCGTCACGGAACACGTCGGCGTAGCACACGTCGCCTGCCTCGCGCATGTGGTCCTTCAGGTCCTGCCAGCTGCCCGTCGGGGCAGCCCTGGGGGCAGGGAAGGCAGGGAAGGCGAAGGGGAAGAAAGGGCGGCGGGGTAGAGGTAGGGTTATAGAATCAGAATCAACAATCGGCAAACCTTCAAGTACGGCGAAACATTCCCTTACGATGTAGGGGTGTTACGGGAGGGCGAACAAACACACCAAGGGCTGGTTACGCTCGCACGCGGAAGGGTGCTTACATCCACGTCCGCATCGGTTAGCCCTGGGGGGCTGTAACGGCGCTGTGATCCCCCACGGCCCCATCCCTCCGGGGGGGGAGTTGCTATATAAGGCGTGAGCCGGTGGCTCGGGGTTCAGTGTTTAGCTGAAGCCAGTGAAGAGTGAAGAGCGGCTAGATAGGCCCTGGACTCCCCTGGATCGCTGTCGTTCTCAGGAGCGACCAGGGCAAGCCAGTGGCTTGGCCCCGAGAGCCCAGAGCCGATGTTCTTGTAAGAGCCGGTCTGGTGGCTAAGGGTGCCGTGATCCCAGCTTGGTACAGAGCTGGTCAGCTAGCCTCCCCTATAGCTCTCGAGTGGAGGACCTGGGAGTAGGCTAGCCGGAAAAGAGATAGTGGGGTCTCTCTGTTAGACGGGTGAAGGGGCCGTTACCCCTTGTCGTTGCTTTTCAGCTGTTGTCCTTTGCCCGCACACCGCAGGGGCAAGTTCAAGGTAGGGCATTGGGCAGCATTAAAAAAATAAACACAAACACGCTCTGTCTTCTTGGTTCTTTCGGTAAAGTCATCACGTAGAAGGGAAATAATAAAATAAAACATAATAAAATAAAATTCTCACGACGCTTCGGCCACAACGCAAGCAGCCGTCCTCAGGTGAAGAACAGGTCTGTCGGAAAGGCAGCATCTGAATGAACACCGCCAAGCTTGGCAGCGTATATTTAAGCTGGGTTAGAGGGGGAAGAGCGCCTTGACAAAGGAAATTTGCATATCAAGAGGAATTAAGCATATTTTGGAAAATGCAAATATGGGATTAGTCACCACTTATTATTTTATTATTTCCCTTCTACGTGACTTTACCGAAAGAACCAAGAAGAATAGTTTCTTAGTTTTGGATAGACCACGGCAAGATAACCTACGCAAAACGAGTTTTTTTTGTTGTGGATAGACCATGGCCGATAATCTACGCCAAACGATAAAACAATTAACCAACACCGCACCCCCCAAAACCGGCCAGTGTCTCCCCCCCGTCTTCCCATTGTCCCATTTCTCCTCTCAACTCTCACCCCCCCGACCCCCGACCGATGGCGCACCTGTGACGATGACGCGGTACTCGGAGCGGTGAGAGGGGGGGCCGTAGCGGCCGCGGGGGGGCCCCCCAAACCGCGATCCGAAGCGGGTGCCACCCCCACGGGGAACTCCACGCGCAGGCGGTAGCCGTCGTAGTCGTAGCCATCGCGGCCGTGGCACGGCATCCTCCGCGTCCCTGAGGGTAGGGGGCACAGGAGGCGAGACGACAAAAAGAAATGTTTAAGAAAACACTTTTTAAAAGCGAGGAACTATTTAAGAAAAACATTAGTCCGCAGTAGTAGACTCCCTCGATTATCGGCCGCGGATAATTCTAAATCGCGGATAATCCAAAAGCGTAACCATTTTCCGCGGATCTCTACGCCAAAAAAACACTAATGTAGGTATAAAGAATGTTTAAGTTAATACAATTTTGTTTGTTAGTGAACAAAACTAAAATTTGTATGAAATAATCGACCGATCGATGCGGGTGCCAAGTGATAATAACACTTCCTGTTCCGTGCACTCCGCGCATTAAGGGAAACAATACAACTACTGTACTGTAGAGGAGATCACGAGGATTTCGTAATTACCGGAGCAAAGGATTTGTACGGATTTAGATTTGAAGCTTTCGTGACTGCAAGATTCATATTCTTAGGTTTTTTCGGTAAAGTCACGTAAGTAAAAAATAAAAATGTATAAAAGTAAAATGAAATCACGACGCTTCGAAGGCAACACAAGCTTCCGTCTTCAACCTGATCGTGCCGTGACAGTTCAACCTGAAGACGAAAGCTTGTGCTGCCTCCGAAACGTCGTAATTTTTGTTTTATTTTACTTTTATTAATTTAAATTTTTTACCTACATGACTTTACCAAAAAAACCTAAGAATATGAATATATTTGTACGGTTTAAGCAACGTTTGACTTGTAATAAACATTTCCAAGAATATCAACGTGACTTTTAATAAGCATTTACAAGAATAACAATATATAACTAATACGTGTTTCCACTTTTTTCTGGCAACAAAACTGAAACCTTCTTATAAGGAATCATGCGTGCATTAACCACAATACTTGTGGACAAAATGCAATGATAATCTATGCATTGTCCTTGAAACTGATTGGTCCACATCAGAGACGGCTTTCTTTTGAGCCTCGTATCATTCCCTCACCCATCATCTCACTCACCCCAATCACTCCCTCACCCACCATCTCACTCACCCGCTCACCATCTCTCACTCACCCGCTCACCATCTCACTCACCCCAATCATTCCCTCACCCACCATCTCACTCACCCCATCACTCCCTCACCCCACTTCACTCACCCGCTCACCATCTCACTCACCCCAATCACTCCCTCACCCACCATCTCACTCACCCCAATCACTCCCTCACCCATCATCCACTCACCCCAATCACTCCCTCACCCACCATCTCACTCACCCGCTCACCATCTCTCACTCACCGCTCACCATCTCACTCACCCCAATCATTCCCTCACCCACCATCTCACTCACCCCAATCACTCCTCACCCACCATCTCACCACCCGCCACCATCTCACTCACCCCAATCACTCCCTCACCCATCTCACTCACCCCAATCACTCCCTCACCCACCATCTCACTCACCCCAATCACTCCCCTCACCCACCATCTCACTCACCCCAATCACTCCCTCACCCACCATCTCACTCACCCGCCCACCATCTCACTCACCCCATCACTCCCTCACCCACCATCTCACTCACCCAATCACTCCCCTCACCCACCATCTCACTCACCCCAATCACTCCCCCTCACCCCACCATCTCACTCACCCCAATCACTCCCTCACCCACCATCTCATCACCCCCCTCACATCTCACTCACCCCAATCACTCCCTCACCCACCATCTCACTCACCCCAATCACTCCCTCACCCACCATCTCACTCACCCCAATCACTCCCTCACCCACCATCTCACTCACCCCAATCACTCCCTCACCCACCATCTCACCACCCGCTCACCATCTCACTCACCCCAATCACTCCCTCACCCACCATCTGACTCACCCGCTCACCATCTCACTCACCCCCAATCACTCCCTCACCCCACCATCCACTCACCCACCATCTCACTCACCCACCATCTCACCACCCCAATCACTCCCTCACCCACCATCTCACTCACCACTTCTCACTCACCCGCCACCATCTCACTCACCCCAATCACCCCTCACCCACCATCTCACTAACCCCAATCACTCCCTCACCCACCATCTCACTCACCATCTCTCACTCACCCGCTCACCATCTCACTCACCCCAATCACTCCCTCACCCACCATCTCACTCACCCCAATCACTCCCTCACCCACCATCTCACTCACCACCACTGACTCACCCCGCTCACATCTCACTCACCCCAATCACTCCCTCACCCCAATCACTCCCTCACCCCACCATCTCACTCACCCACCATCTCACTCACCCACCATCTCACTCACCCCCAATCACTCCCTCACCCATCATCTCACTCACCCACCATCTCACTCACCCACCATCTCACTCACCCACCATATCACTCACTCCAATCACTCCCTCACCCACCATCTCACTCACCCCAATCACTCCCCTCCACCCACCATCTCACTCACCCCAATCACTCCCTCACCCACCATATCACTCACCCCAATCACTCCCTCACCCACCATCTCACTCACCCGCTCACCATCTCACCACCCAATCACTCCCCACCCACCATCTCACTCACCCCAATCACTCCCTCACCCACCATCTCACTCACCCGCTCACCATCTCACTCACCCCAATCACTCCCTCACCCACCATCTCACTCACCCCAATCACTCCCTCACCCACCATCTCACTCACCCGCTAATCAACCCTCACTCACCCCAATCACTCCCTCACCCACCATCTCACTCACCGCTCACCATCTCTCACTCACCCCAATCACTCCCTCACCCCATCTCACTCACCCCAATCACTCCCTCACCCACATATCACTCACCCCAATCACTCCCTCACCCCATCTCACTCACCCGCTCACCATCTCACTCACCCCAATCACTCCCTCACCCACCATCTCACTCACCCCAATCACTCCCTCACCCACCATCTCACTCACCCAATCACTCCTCACCCACCATCTCACTCACCCGCTCACCATCTCACTCACCCCAATCACTCCCTCACCCACCATCTGACTCACCCGCTCACCATCTCACTCACCCCAATCACTCCCCACCCACCATCTCACTCACCCACCATCTCACTCACCCACCATCTCACTCACCCCAATCACTCCCTCACCCACCATCTCACTCACCCGCTAATCAACCCTCACTCACCCCAATCACTCCCTCACCCACCATCTCACTCACCATCTCTCACTCACCCGCTCACCATCTCTCACCACCCCAATCACTCCCTCACCCACCATCTCACTCACCCAATCACTCCCTCACCCACCATCTCACTCACCCACCATCTGACTCACCCGCTCACCATCTCACTCACCCCAATCACTCCCTCACCCATCATCTCACTCACCACCATCTCACTCACCCACCATCTCACTCACCCACCATCTCACTCACCCACCATCTCACTCACCCCAATCACTCCCTCACCCATCATCTCACTCACCCACCATCTCACTCACCCACCATCTCACTCACCCACCATCTCACTCACCCACCATCTCACTCACCCACCATCTCACTCACCCAATCACTCCCTCACCCATCATCTCACTCACCCACCATCTCACTCACCCACCATCTCACTCACCCACCATCTCACTCACCCACCATCTCACTCACCCCAATCACTCCCTCACCCATCATCTCACTCACCCCAATCACTCCCTCACCCACTCTCACTCACCCCCATCCACTCACCCACCATCTCACTCACCCACCATCTCACTCACCCCAATCACTCCCTCACCCACCATCTCACTCACCCCAATCACTCCCCACCCCAATCACTCCTCACCCACCATCTCACTCACCCACCATCTCACTCACACCATCTCACTCACCCACCATCTCACTCACCCACATCATCTCACTCACCACCATCTCACTCACCCACCATCTCACTCACCCACCATCTCACTCACCCCAATCACTCCCTCACCCACCATCTCACTCACCCCAATCACTCCCTCACCACCATCTCACTCACCCACCATCTCACTCACCCAATCACTCCCTCACCCACCATCTCACTCACCCACCATCTCACTCACCCACCATCTCACTCACCCACCATCTCACTCACCCACCATCTCACTCACCACCATCTCACTCACCATCTCACTCACCCACCATCTCACTCACCCACCATCTCACTCACCCACCATCTCACTCACCCACCATCTCACTCACCCACCATCTCACTCACCCACCATCTCACTCACCCACCATCTCACTCACCACCACTCACTCACTCACTCATTCACTCACCACCATCTCACTCACCCAATCACTCCCTCACACCATCTCACTCACCAGCTAACCAACTCTCACTCACCCCAATCTTTCACTCGATCACCATCCCCACCACTCACCTACCATGTCTAGAGAATTTTGGGGATTTTTTTACAACTATTTTACCTCACGTTTTGTTGAGCGAAGAACATATAGCATCAGTGGGAACAACTCAAACCCACACAAAATACTAATTAGGAGGTAAAAATGTCCTTAAACATCATCATCGATTTTTACCTCACAACATATCGCGTCAAATAAACTGTTTTAAGCAAACAATTTGACACTTCTTACCTCAAGATTGAGGTAAAGTTTCCTTAAAACATTACAGAAATTGTTTAAAATTAACATATGTATTCACCTTACAGCCTATCGCGTCAAATGAGCTGGTTTCAGCTTAACATTTAGACCCAGTTTGGTCTCCCTCCTAAAATGATTTCTACAGTAAACATCCCTCAAACGATTAACAGTAATCTGTGTTAAAATTAACAATCGTTTATTACACCCTCCACAAACGGCCTATCGCGGCTCGAATGTACCCCCGGGTTTTAGGTTTTAAAAAGTTGACACTTTTCACCTCACGTTTTTTTCTTGAGGTAAAAATTCCCTCAAACATTACAATAATCGGTTTAAAATTAACATATTATTCACCTCACAAGCTATCG
>WFAB01003834.1:0-5000 GCA_018977245.1 Lethenteron camtschaticum
GTACCGGCTGGGTACGGGTAGCCGGCTATCGGGTAGGGTACGGGTATCGGGTACCCGGTTGCGACCTCTGCCTGGAAGCTGACTCCCCACGAAGAGCAGTGGACCACCGGGTCGTCGTGTCCTTCACGTCCAGAGCACGCGAGGCCGACACGAGCGGACGCACGTCCCGGCTCGCCCAGGCACAGCGCACACTCGGCCCTGCGGTACGGAGAGGAGACAAACTCACGCGGCGAGATGGAAGCATATTAAATATTTTTTTACGACGTAGAATTGTAATGTATTACTTACTGTTAGTAACTCAGCTTATTGTAGAGTATAGTTAGTATACTGATGATAATATGTAGTTTATACTTTAGTTGTTTACGTGGTGGTTTTAGTTACTGCAGCTACATACTATTAACACTCCTTCCCTTCATTAATGCTACCCCTATCCCCTCCCTTGGATGCTGCTAATCCTGCATAATGCACGGGCATATGTAGTACTAATCACATACCTGCATTTCCCAAAGCGAATCCACGGTTGCGGCAGCAATGCGGGAGGTGTGCCCACCGGCACCTGCGGACAATGCACCCAGGTCCTGTCCCCCCCCCGGCGACCAGTCGCACAGGGAAACACGGGCAACTTGCTTCAGGTAATTTTTTACGAAACGTTTGAAAATTCCCGCCAATTCGGCGGGGGTCAGGAAGCCTTCGGGTGACTCCGCGCGTGAAAGTATAATGAGTGAATGTTGTGAGAATGAAGAAAGTAACCTCGTTAATCGTTGCCACATCGCTTATCCCGATAAAGTTGAGGTAAATGTCCCTCGCGACAACCTAACGCGCCTGATTTTAACAAAAAAATCTGTAAAAGTATGTAAGCTTATACTTTACTAGCTCGGTTTGCCAATCCTAGGACGGAAGCTGTAATATTTACGAAAAAATTGAGCCGATAATAGATTTAATAGCAGTGAATCTTGAAAAAGTGAGTGGGTGGGTGAGTGAGTGGGTGGTGGTGGGTGGTGGGTGAGTGAGTGAGTGGGTGAGTGGTTGGGTGAGTGAGTGGGTGGTGAGTAGGTGGGTGAGTGGGTGGGTGGGTGAGTGAGTGGGTGAGTGGGTGGGTGGGTGAGTGAGTGGGTGAGTGAGTGAGTGGGTGAGAGGGTGAGTGAGTGGGTGAGTGAGTGAGTGGGTGGTGAGTGGTGGGTGGGTGAGTGGTGGGTGAGTGGGTGGGTGAGTGAGTGGGTGAGTGAGTGAGTGGGTGAGTGAGTGAGTGGGTGAGTGGTGAGTGGGTGGGTGAGTGGGTGGGTGGGTGGGTGAGTGGGTGGGTGAGTGGGTGGGTGAGTGAGTGGGTGAGTGAGTGAGTGGGTGAGTGAGTGAGTGAGTGGGTGAGTGGGTGGGTGGGTGAGTAGGTGGGTGAGTAAGTGGGTGAGTGAGTGGGTGGGTGAGTGGGTGGTGGTGAGTGAGTGGTGAGTGGGTGGTGAGTGGGTGAGGTGGGTGAGTGGAGTGGGTGGTGGGTGAGTGAGTGGGTGAGTGAGTGGGTGGTGAGTGGGTGGGTGAGTGGGTGGGTGGGTGGGTGAGTGAGTGAGTGGGTGGGTGGGTGAGTGGGTGGGTGGGTGAGTGAGTGGGTGGTGAGTGGGTGAGTGGGTGGGTGGGTGAGTGAGTGGGTGAGTGAGTGGGTGAGAGGGTGAGTGAGTGGGTGATGAGTGAGTGGGTGGGTGAGTGGGTGGGTGGTGAGTGGGTGGGTGAGTGGGTGGGTGGGTGAGTGGGTAGGTGAGTGCGTGGGTGGGTGAGTGGGTGGGTGGGTGGGTGAGTGAGTGGGTGGTGAGTGGGTGGGTGAGTGGGTGGGTGGGTGAGTGAGTAGGTGAGTGGTTGAGTGGGTGAGAGGGTGAGTGAGTGGGTGGTGAGTGAGTGGGTGGGTGAGTGGGTGGGTGGTGAGTGGGTGGGTGAGTGAGTGGGTGGGTGGGTGAGTGGGTAGGTGAGTGCGTGGGTGGTGAGTGAGTGAGTGGGTGGTGAGTGGGTGGGTGAGTGGGTGGGTGGTGGGTGAGTGGGTGGGTGGTGAGTGAGTGGGTGAGTGAGTGGGTGGGTGAGTAGGTGGGTGAGTGGGTGGGTGGTGAGTGAGTGGGTGGGTGAGTAGGTGGGTGAGTGAGTGAGTGAGTGGGTGAGTGAGTGGGTGGTGAGTGGGTGGGTGAGTGGGTGGGTGAGTAGGTGGGTGAGTGGGTGAGTGAGTGAGTGGGTGGGTGGTGAGTGGGTGGGTGAGTGGGTGGGTGGGTGGGTGAGTGGGTGGGTGGGTGGTGAGTGGGTGGGTGAGTGGGTGAGTGAGTGGGTGGTGAGTAGGTGGGTGAGTAGGTGGGTGAGTGGGTGAGTGAGTGGGTGGTGAGTGGGTGGGTGAGTGGGTGGGTGGGTGGTGAGTGGGTGGGTGGGTGAGTGAGTAGGTGAGTGAGTGAGTGGGTGAGTAGGTGGGTGAGTGGGTGGGTTGGTGAGTGGGTGAGTGGGTGGGTGGTGAGTGGGTGGGTGAGTGAGTGAGTGGGTGAGAGGGTGAGTGAGTAGGTGAGTGAGTGAGTGGGTGAGTGAGTGAGTGGGTGGTGAGTCTATGGTGCAGTGTTGAGTCTATGGGCAGTGCTATCAGGTCTACGAAATCTAAACACGGATCGCATCACGTGATCGCCTATCCGCTCTACGTTTTTCTAAAAGCGCGTTGCTAAGGCCCCAAGTTGATCACAGAGGCCTGCGCGAGGTAGCGACACGGAACGTCTGACCTCAACCCCACAACATTGTGAGTCTGTGGGTCTCTGTGTGGTGAGTCTGTGGGTCTCTGTGTGGTGAGTCTATGGGTCTCTGTGTGGTGAGTCTGTGGGTCTCTGTGTTGGTGAGTCTGTGGGTCTCTGTGTGGTGAGTCTGTGGGTCTCTGTGTGGTGAGTCTGTGGGGTCTCTGTGTGGTGAGTCTGTGGGTCTCTGTGTGGTGAGTCTGTGGGTCTCTGTGTGGTGAGTCTATGGGTCTCTGTGTGGTGAGTCTATGGGTCTCTGTGTGTGAGTCTGTGGGTCTCTGTGTGGTGAGTCTGTGGGTCTCTGTGTGGTGAGTCTGTGGGTCTCTGTGTGGATGAGTCTGTGGGTCTCTGTGTGGTGAGTCTGTGGGTTTCTGTGTGGTGAGTCTGTGGGTCTCTGTGTGGTGAGTCTGTGGGTCTCTGTGTGGTGAGTCTGTGGGTCTCTGTGTAGTGAGTCTGTGGGTCTCTATGTGGTGAGTCTGTGGGTCTCTGTGTGGTGAGTCTGTGGGTCTCTGTGTGGTGAGTCTATGGGTCTCTGTGTGGTGAGTCTGTGGGTTTCTGTGTGGTGAGTCTGTGGGTCTCTGTGTGGTGAGTCTGTGGGTCTCTGTGTGAGTCTGTGGGTCTCTGTGTGGTGAGTCTATGGGTCTCTGTGTGGTGAGTCTGTGGGTCTCTGTGTGATGAGTCTGTGGGTCTCTGTGTGGTGAGTCTGTGGGTCTCTGTGTGAGTCTGTGGGTCTCTGTGTGGTGAGTCTATGGGTCTCTGTGTGGTGAGTCTGTGGGTCTCTGTGTGATGAGTCTGTGGGTCTCTGTGTGATGAGTCTGTGGGTCTCTGTGTGGTGAGTCTGTGGGTCTCTGTGTGGTGAGTCTATGGGTCTCTGTGTGGTGAGTCTGTGGGTCTCTGTGTGGTGAGTCTATGGGTCTCTGTGTGGTGAGTCTGTGGGTCTCTGTGTGGTGAGTCTATGGGTCTCTATGTGGTGAGTCTGTGGGTCTCTGTGTGATGAGTCTGTGGGTCTCTGTGTGATGAGTCTGTGGGTCTCTGTGTGGTGAGTCTGTGGGTCTCTGTGTGGTGAGTCTATGGGTCTCTGTGTGGTGAGTCTGTGGGTCTCTGTGTGATGAGTCTGTGGGACTCTGTGTGGTGAGTCTGTGGGTCTCTGTGTGGTGAGTCTATGGGTCTCTGTGTGGTGAGTCTGTGGGTCTCTGTGTGATGAGTCTGTGGGACTCTGTGTGGTGAGTCTGTGGGTCTCTGTGTGGTGAGTCTATGGGTCTCTGTGTGGTGAGTCTGTGGGTCTCTGTGTGTGAGTCTGGTGGGTCTCTGTGTGGTGAGTCTATGGGTCTCTGTGTGATGAGTCTGTGGGTCTCTGTGTGGTGAGTCTATGGGTCTCTGTGTGGTGAGTCTGTGGGTCTCTGTGTGATGAGTCTGTGGGCTCTGTGTGGTGAGTCTGTGGGTCTCTGTGTGGTGAGTCTATGGGTCTCTGTGTGGTGAGTCTGTGGGTCTCTGTGTGGTGAGTCTGTGGGTCTCTGTGTGGTGAGTCTGTGGGTCTCTGTGTGGTGAGTCTGTGGGTCTCTGTGTGGTGAGTCTATGGTCTCTGTGTGATGAGTCTGTGGGTCTCTGTGTGGTGAGTCTGTGGGTCTCTGTGTGATGAGTCTATGGGTCTCTGTGTGGTGAGTCTGTGGGTCTCTGTGTGGTGAGACTGTGGGTCTCTGTGTGGTGAGTCTGTGGGTCTCTGTGTGGTGAGTCTGTGGGTCTCTGTGTGGTGAGTCTGTGGGTCTCTGTGTGGTGAGTCTGTGGGTCTCTGTGTGGTGAGTCTATGGGTCTCTGTGTGATGAGTCTGTGGGTCTCTGTGTGGTGAGTCTGTGGGTCTCTGTGTGGTGAGTCTGTGGGTCTCTGTGTGGTGAGTCTATGGGTCTCTGGTGTGATGAGTCTGTGGGTCTCTGTGTGGTGAGTCTGTGGGTCTCTGTGTGGTGAGTCTGTGGGTCTCTGTGTGGTGAGTCTATGGGTCTCTGTGTGGTGAGTCTGTGGGTCTCTGTGTGGTGAGTCTGTGGGTCTCTGTGTGGTGAGTCTGTGGGTCTCTGTGTGGTGAGTCTGTGGGTCTCTCTGTGGTGAGTCTATGGGTCTCTGTGTGGTGAGTCTGTGGGTCTCTCTGTGGTGAGTCTGTGGGTCTCTGTGTGGTGAGTCTGTGGGTCTCTGTGTGATGAGTCTGTGGGTCTCTGTGTGGTGAGTCTGTGGGTCTCTGTGTGGTGAGTCTGTGGGTCTCTGTGTGGT
>WFAB01003835.1:0-12154 GCA_018977245.1 Lethenteron camtschaticum
GGTGGTCAAAATATTTGGTGGGTGGTCAAAATATTTGGTGGGTGGTCAAAATATTTGGTGGTCAAAATATTTGGTGGTCAAAATATTTGGTGGTCAAAATATTTGATGGTCAAAATATTTGGTGGGTGGTCAAAATATTTGGTGAATGGTCAAAATATTTGGTGAATGGTCAAAATATTTGGTGGTCAAAATATTTGGTGAGTGGTCAAAATATTTGGTGGTCAAAATATTTGGTGGGTGGTCAAAATATTTGGTGGTCAAAATATTTGGTGGTCAAAATATTTGGTGAATGGTCAAAATATTTGGTGGGTGGTCAAAATATTTTGGTGGTCAAAATATTTGGTGGTGGTCAAAATATTTGGTGAGTGGCCAAAATATTTGGTGAATGGTCAAAATATTTGGTGGTCAAAATATTTGGTGGTCAAAATATTTGGTGGTCAAAATATTTGGTGGGTGGTCAAAATATTTGGTGGTCAAAATATTTGGTGGTCAAAATATTTGGTGGTCAAAATATTTGGTGGGTGGTCAAAATATTTGGTGGTCAAAATATTTGGTGGGTGGTCAAAATATTTGGTGGTCAAAATATTTGGTGGGTGGTCAAAATATTTGGTGGTCAAAATATTTGGTGGTCAAAATATTTGGTGGGTGGTCAAAATATTTGGTGGGTGGTCAAAATATTTGGTGGGTGGTCAAAATATTTGGTGAGTGGTCAAAATATTTGGTGAATGGTCAAAATATTTGGTGAGTGGTCAAAATATTTGGTGAATGGTCAAAATATTTGGTGAGTGGTCAAAATATTTGGTGGTCAAAATATTTGGTGGGTGGTCAAAATATTTGGTGGGTGGTCAAAATATTTGGTGGTCAAAATATTTGGTGGGTGGTCAAAATATTTGGTGGTCAAAATATTTGGTGGTCAAAATATTTGGTGGTCAAAATATTTGGTGGGTGGTCAAAATATTTGGTGGGTGGTCAAAATATTTGGTGGGTGGTCAAAATATTTGGTGAGTGGTCAAAATATTTGGTGAATGGTCAAAATATTTGAGTGGTCAAAATATTTGGTGAATGGTCAAAATATTTGGTGAGTGGTCAAAATATTTGGTGGTCAAAATATTTGGTGGTCAAAATATTTGGTGAATGGTCAAAATATTTGGTGGGTGGTCAAAATATTTGGTGGTCAAAATATTGGTGTCAAAATATTTGGTGGTCAAAATATTTGGTGGTCAAAATATTTGGTGGGTGGTCAAAATATTTGGTGAATGGTCAAAATATTTGGTGGGTGGTCAAAATATTTGGTGGTCAAAATATTTGGTGGGTGGTCAATATTTGGTGGTCAAAATATTTGGTGGGTGGTCAAAATATTTGGTGGGTGGTCCAAATATTTGGTGAATGGTCAAAATATTTGGTGAGTGGTCAAAATATTTGGTGGTCAAAATATTTGGTGAGTGGGTCAAAATATTCGGTGGTCAAAATATTTTGGTGAATGGTCGAAATATTTGGTGTGGGTGGTCAAAATATTTGGTGAATGGTCAAAAATATTTTGGTGGTCAAAATATTTGGTGGGTGGTCAAAATAATTTGGTGGTCAAAATATTTGGTGGGTGGTCAATAAATATTTGGTGGTCAAAATATTTGGTGGGTGGTCAAAATATTTGGTGGGTGGTTCATAAAATATTTGGTGGGTGGTCAAAATATTTGGTGGTCAAAATATTTGGTGGGTGGTCAAAATATTTGGTGGGTGGTCCAAATATTTGGTGGGTGGTCAAAAATATTTGGTGGTCAAAATATTTGTGATGGTCAAAAATATTGGTGAGTGTCAAAATATATTTGGTGGGTGGTCAAAATATTTGGTGGTCAAAATATTTGGTGGGTGGTCAAAATATTTGGTGGTCAAATATTTGGTGGGTGGTCAAAATATTTGGTGGGTGGTCAAAATATTTGGTGGGTGGTCAAAATATTTGGTGGTCAAAATATTTGGTGAATGGTCAAAATATTTGGTGAGTGGTCAAAATATTTGGTGGGTGGTCAAAATATTTGGTGGTCAAATATTTGGTGGGTGGGTCAAAAATATTTGGTGGTCAAAATATTTGGTGAATGGTCAAAATATTTGGTGGGTGGTCAAAATATTTGTGGGTGGTCAAAATATTTGGTGGGTGGTCCAAATATTTGGTGGGTGGTCAAAATATTTGGTGGTCAAAATATTTGGTGAATGGTCAAAATATTTGGTGAGTGGTCCAAAATATTTGGTGGGTGGTCAAAAATATTTGGTGGTCAAATATCGGTGGCCAAAATATTTGGTGGGTGGTCTAAATATTTGGTGGTCAAAATATTTGGTGGGTGGTCAAAATATTTGGTGGGTGGTCAAAATATTTGGTGAGTGGTCAAAAGATTTACATCGGAGTCTGTGGGTCTGTGAGAGGATGTGGGTCTCCGTGCGAGTTGTGGGTCTTTGTGCGAGTCTGTGGGTCTCTGTACGAGTCTGTGGTCTCTGTACGAGTCTGTGGGTCTCTGTGTAAGTCTGTGGGTCTCTGTACGAGTCTGTGGGTCTCTGTACGAGTCTGTGGGTCTCTGTGTAAGTCTGTGGGTCTCTGTGTAAGTCTGTGGGTCTCTGTGTGAGTCTGTGGGTCTTTGTGCCAGTCTGTGGGTCTATGTGTGAGTCTGTGGGTCTCTGTGCGAGTCTCTGAGTCTCTGTGCGAGTCTCTGGGTCTTTGTGTGAGTCTGTGGGTCTCTGTGTGAGTCTCTGGGTCTCTGTGTTGAGTCTGTGGGTCTCAGTGGTGAGTCTGTGGGTCTCAGTGCTGAGTCTGTGGGTCTCAGTGCTGAGTCTGTGGGTCTCAGTGTTGAGTCTGTGGGTCTCAATGCTGAGTCTGTGGGTCTCAGTGCTGAGTCTGTGGGTCTCTGTGCTGAGTCTGTGGTCTCAGTGCTGAGTCTGTGGGTCTCAGTGCGGAGTCTGTGGGTCTCAGTGCTGAGTCTGTGGGTCTCAGTGCTGAGTCTATGGATGGCAGTGCTGAGTCTGTGGGTCTCAGTGTTGAGTCTGTGGGTCTCAGTGTTGAGTCTGTGGGTCTCAGCGCTGAGTCTGTGGGTCTCAGTGCTGAGTCTGTGGGTCTCAGTGTTGAGTCTGTGGGTCTCAGTGCTGAGTCTGTGGGTCTCAGTGCTGAGTCTGTGGGTCTCAGTGCTGAGTCTATGGGTAGCAATGTTGAGTCTATGGTGAAGTGCTGACTCTGTGGGTCTCAGTGCTGAGTCTGTGGGTCTCAGTGTTGAGTCTGTGGGTCTCAATGCTGAGTCTGTGGGTCTCAGCGCTGAGTCTGTGGGTCTCAGCGCTAAGTCTGTGGGTCTCTGTGTAAGTCTGTGGGTCTCTGTGTAAGTCTATGGGTCTCTGTACGAGTCTGTGGGTCTCTGTACGAGTCTGTGGGTCTCTGTGTAAGTCTGTGGGTCTCTGTTTAAGTCTGTGGGTCTCTGTGTGAGTCTATGGGTCTTTGTGCCAGTCTGTGGGTCTATGTGTGAGTCTGTGGGTCTCTGTGCGAGTCTCTGTGCGAGTCTCTGGGTCTTTGTGTGAGTCTGTGGGTCTCTGTGTGAGTCTCTGGGTCTCTGTGTAGGTTTCTGGTCTTTGTGTAAGTCTGTGGATCTCAGTGTGAGTCTGTGGGTCTCTGTGTAAGTCTGTAGGTCTCTGTACGAGTCTCTGGGTCTCTGTACGAGTCTGCGGGTCTCTGTGGGTCTCTGTACGAGTCTGCGGGTACTGTGGGTCTCTGTGGGTCTCTGTACGAGTCTGTGGTCTCTGTACGAGTCTCTGGGTCTTTGTGTAAGTCTGTGGGTCTCTGTACGAGTCTGTGGGTCTCTGTGTGAGTCTGTGGGTCTCTGTACGAGTCTGTGGGTCTCTGTACGAGTCTGTGGGTCTCTGTACGAGTCTCTGGATCTCTGTGTGAGTCTGTGGGTCTCTGTGCGAGTCTGTGGGTCTCTGTGTGAGTCTGTGGGTCTCTGTGCGAGTCTGTGGGTCTCTGTGCGAGTCTGTGGGTCTCTGTGCGAGTCTGTGGGTCTCTGTGTGAGTCTGTGGGTCTCTGTGCGAGTCTGTGGGTCTCTGTACGAGTCTCTGGATCTCTGTACGAGTCTGTGGGTCTCTGTGCGAGTCTGTGGGTCTCTGTGCGAGTCTCTGGATCTCTGTACGAGTCTCTGGATCTCTGTACGAGTCTGTGGGTCTCTGTGTGAGTCTGTGGGTCTCTGTGTGAGTCTGTGGATCTCTGTGCGAGTCTGTGGGTCTCTGTGCGAGTCTGTGGGTCTCTGTGTGAGTCTGTGGGTCTCTGTGCGAGTCTGTGGGTCTCTGTGCGAGTCTGTGAGTCTCTGTGCGAGTCTGTGGGTCTCTGTACGAGTCTGTGGGTCTCTGTGCGAGTCTGTGGGTCTCTGTGTGAGTCTGTGGGTCTCTGTGTGAGTCTGTGGGTCTCTGTGCGAGTCTCTGGATCTCTGTACGAGTCTCTGGATCTCTGTGTGAGTCTGTGGGTCTCTGTGCGAGTCTGTGGGTCTCTGTGCGAGTCTGTGGGTCTCTGTGCGAGTCTGTGGGTCTCTGTGCGAGTCTGTGGGTCTCTGTGCGAGTCTGTGGGTCTCTGTACGAGTCTGTGGGTCTCTGTACGAGTCTCTGGATCTCTGTACGAGTCTGTGGGTCTCTGTGTGAGTCTGTGGGTCTCTGTACGAGTCTGTGGGTCTCTGTACGAGTCTCTGGATCTCTGTGCGAGTCTGTGGGTCTCTGTGTGAGTCTGTGGGTCTCTGTGCGAGTCTGTGGGTCTCTGTACGAGTCTCTGGATCTCTGTACGAGTCTGTGGGTCTCTGTGCGAGTCTCTGGATCTCTGTACGAGTCTCTGGATCTCTGTGTGAGTCTGTGGGTCTCTGTGCGAGTCTGTGGGTCTCTGTGCGAGTCTGTGGGTCTCTGTGCGAGTCTGTGGGTCTCTGTACGAGTCTGTGGGTCTCTGTACGAGTCTCTGGATCTCTGTACGAGTCTGTGGGTCTCTGTGCGAGTCTGTGGGTCTCTGTGCGAGTCTGTGGGTCTCTGTGCGAGTCTGTGGGTCTCTGTACGAGTCTCTGGATCTCTGTACGAGTCTGTGGGTCTCTGTGCGAGTCTCTGGATCTCTGTACGAGTCTCTGATCTCTGTGTGAGTCTGTGGGTCTCTGTGGAGTCTGTGGGTCTCTGTGCGAGTCTGTGGGTCTCTGTGCGAGTCTGTGGGTCTCTGTACGAGTCTCTGGATCTCTGTACGAGTCTGCGGGAGTCTGCGGGTCTCTGAGTCTCTGTACGAGTCTCTGGATCTCTGTGCGAGTCTCTGGATCTCTGTACGAGTCTGCGGGTGTCTGTGGGTCTCTGTGCGAGTCTCTGGGTCTCTGTGCGAGTCTCTGGATCTCTGTACGAGTCTGTGGGTCTCTGTGCGAGTCTGTGGGTCTCTGTGCGAGTCTGTGGGTCTCTGTGCGAGTCTGTGGGTCTCTGTACGAGTCTGTGGGTCTCTGTACGAGTCTCTGGATCTCTGTACGAGTCTGTGGGTCTCTGTGCGAGTCTGTGGGTCTCTGTGCGAGTCTGTGGGTCTCTGTACGAGTCTCTGGATCTCTGTACGAGTCTGTGGGTCTCTGTGCGAGTCTCTGGATCTCTGTACGAGTCTCTGGATCTCTGTGTGAGTCTGTGGGTCTCTGTGCGAGTCTGTGGGTCTCTGTGCGAGTCTGTGGGCTCTGTGCGAGTCTGGGGTCTCTGTACGAGTCTCTGGATCTCTGTACGAGTCTGCGGGAGTCTGCGGGTCTCTGAGTCCTCTGTACGAGTCTCTGGATCTCTGTACGAGTCTGCGGGAGTCTGCGGGTCTCTGAGTCTCTGTACGAGTCTCTGGATCTCTGTGCGAGTCTCTGGATCTCTGTACGAGTCTCTGGATCTCTGTACGAGTCTGCGGTCTCTACTGGACGGATGATTCAGAGTTCCGGAAGTTCAAAAAGGTTTAAACAACAACAACAACAATAAAACTGAAAGTAAGATATTAATCGCCGCAAACCGAACGGTACAGGTACAGAGGCATGTCGGGGGTATAAAAATCCAAGACGCGCGAGAGAGAGAGATAAACACACGATCATCATCGTTATATCATCTTCTACATATCATCGTTATCATCATCCTCACATAACATCAGAGGGGCGCGACAGACAGACACGGATCGTCAACATCATCGTCAACATCATCATCGTCATAACCTCACGGGTGTGAGACACACACAAGATCGTCATCATCTTCCTCAACAAAACATCAGAGGAGCATGACAGAAACGATCATCGTCATCATCATCATCTGTCATAACCTCACGGGTGTGAGACACACACGAGATCGTCGTTATCATCTTCGACATCATCTTCGACATCATCATCGTCATCCTCAACAAAACATCAGAGGCGCATGACAGAGAGAGACGATCATCGTCATCGTCATCATCATCGTCATCATAACCTCACAGGTGCGAGAGACACACCATCATCGACATCATCATCGTTATCCTCAACATAACATCAGAGGGGAGCGACAGAGACGATCATCATCATCATTGTCATAACCTCACAGGCGTGAGTGTGAGACACACCATCATCATCATCATCGACATCATCATCATCGTCATCATCGACATCATCGTTATCATCATCGTCATCATCGACATCATCGTCATCATCGTCATCATCGTCATCATCGACATCATCGTCGTCATCATCGACATCATCGTCGTTATCATCATCGTCGTCGTCACCTCACAGGCGTGAGACACACACACGATCATCGTTATCATCATCGACATCATCGTCATCATCGTCGTTATCGTCATCCTCAACATAACATAAGAGGGGCGCGACAGAGACAAGATCATCGTCGTCATCATCGTCATCGTCGTAACCTCACAGGCGTGAGTGAGAGACACACCATCATCGACATCATCAGCATCATCGACATCATCGGCATCATTATCGTTATCATCGACATCATCGGCATCATCATCGTTATCATCATCATCATAACAGAGGGGAGCGACAGAGACGATCGTCATCATCATCATCATAACCTCACAGGCGGGCGTGAGAAACACACCATCATCGTCATCATCGTTATCATCGTTATCGTCATCCTCGACATAACATCAGAGGGAGCGACAGAGAGATACGATCATCATCGTTATCATCATCGTCGTCACCTCATTATCATCGACATCATCGTTATCGTCATCATCATCATTATCCTCAACATAACATCAGAGGTGAGTGACAGAGAGACAGGATCATCATCATCATCGTTGTCATAACCTCACAGGCGCTAGACACACAGGATCGTCGTTATCATCATTGACATCATCGTTATCATCATTGACATCACCGTTATCATCTTCGACATCATCATCGTTATCATCGTCCTCAACATAACATCAGAGAGGCGTGACAGACACGACCGTCGACATCATCGTCGACATCGTCATAACCTCACAGGCGCTAGACACACAAGATCATCGTTATCATCTTCGACATCATCATCGTTATCATCATCATCCTCAACATAACATCAGAGGTGAGCGACAGAGACACGATTGTCGACATCATAACCTCACAGGGGCGCAAGAGAGATAAACACACGATCATCATCGTCGTCGTCGTCGTCATCATAACCACACAGTCGCACGAGAGAGAGACAATTATCGTCATCATCATCATCGTCGCCATCATCATCATAACCACACAGGCACGCAAGAAACACAATTATCATCATCATCGTCATCATCATCGTCGCCGTCATCATCATCATAACCACACAGTCGCACGAGAGAGAGAAACACAATTATCATCATCGTCATCTCATCATCATCGTCGTCATCATCATAACCACACAGTCGCACGAGAGAGAGAAACACAATTATCATCATCATCATCATCGTCGTCATCATCAACATAACCACACAGGCACGCGAGAGAAACACAATTATCATCATCATCGTCATCATCATCATCATCGTCGTCGTCATCATCATCACCACACAGGCACGAGAGATAAACACAATCAATTATCATCATCGTCATCATCAACATAACCACACAGGCGCGAGAGAGAGATAAAAACAATTATCGTCATCGTCATCATCATAACCACACAGGCGCGAGAGAAACACAATTATCATCATCATCGTCGTCGTCATCAACATAACCTCACAGGGGCACGAGAGAAACCGGCGCGTGTGTGTGTGTGTGGTCCAGAAACTCGCGCTTACGACGCAAAATAAAAATTTTGCGTGGAAAACAAAATTAATGGCGGCGTCAATAAAATGGCGGCGCCAATAAAATGGCGGCGCCAACAAAATGGCGGCGCCAACAAAATGGCGGCGCCAACAAAATGGCGGCGCCAACAAAATGGCGGCGCCAAGACGCTCAAACGACGCGACGGAGACGCTGGCGGCCGCACTGACCGAGCTCAGCCACGTGGTGGCGGTGACGTCGGCGGTGACGTCGCGGTGACGTCGGCAAGGGGAGCACCCCCACGGGCCTCGGAGAACGGTGAAGGATCAAATCTTTGGGAGTTTCGGTCAAGTCACGTAGACCGTTAAATTTCGATTTAAAGCTTCTTTCGTGACTGCAGCAGGGATTCATCTTCTTGGTTCTTTCGGTAAAGTCGTCACGTAGAAGGGAAATAATAAAAATGAAACGTAATAAAATACAATTCTCACGACGTTTCGGTCACAACGCAAGCAGCCGTCTCCTCAGGTGAAGAACAGGTTTGTCGGAAAGACAGCATCTGAATGAAACACTCCAAGCCTGGTGGTGTTTCATTCAGACGCTGTCTTTCCGACAGACCTGTTCATTCAGACGCTGTCTTTCCGACAGACCTGTTCATTCAGACGCTGTCTTTCCGACAGACCTGTTCATTCAGACGCTGTCTTTCCGACAGACCTGTTCATTCAGACGCTGTCTTTCCAACAGACCTGTTCATTCAGACGCTGTCTTTCCGACAGACCTGTTCATTCAGACGCTGTCTTTCCGACAGACCTGTTCATTCAGACGCTGTCTTTCCGACAGACCTGTTCATTCAGACGCTGTCTTTCCGACAGACCTGTTCATTCAGACGCTGTCTTTCCGACAGACCTGTTCATTCAGACGCTGTCTTTCCGACAGACCTGTTCATTCAGACGCTGTCTTTCCGACAGACCTGTTCATTCAGACGCTGTCTTTCCGACAGACCTGTTCATTCAGACGCTGTCTTTCCGACAGACCTGTTCATTCAGACGCTGTCTTTCCGACAGACCTGTTCATTCAGACGCTGTCTTTCCGACAGACCTGTTCACAGACGCTGTTCATTCCAGACGCTGTCTTTCCGATAGACCTGTTTCATTCAGACGCTGTCTTTCCGACAGACCTGTTCATTCAGACGCTGTCTTTCCGACAGACCTGTTCTTCACCTGAGGACGGCTGCTTGCGTTGTGGCCGAAACGTCGTGAAAATTGTATCTTATAATGTTTAATATTTATTATTTTATTATTTCCATTCTACGTGACGACTTTACCGAAAGAACTGAGAAGATGAATCCCTGCAGTCACCAAAGCTTTAAAGCGCTCGCAAGATTCTGGGTGTTGAAGCATCTGTCGGTATCACAGTAGTAGATTACATTTATGTTTCATAAAGAAATTAAAGTAACGAAGGGTTAAACAATGAAGGATATTTGCGTGTTTGAAGATCTTAAAAGCAACTCATATTTTTTGATTGGCAGCAAAAGGGTCACGAAACTTATACTTAAAGATAGTTTTTCATTCTTAAAAACAACAGCCACTTGCCCCAACAGTCTGTTACAGGCTACATGGGGGACCTTTGTGTCTTGTGTGTGTCTTGTGCGTTTGTGTGTGTCTGTGTGTGTGTTGTGTTGTGTGTCTGTGTGTGTCGTGTGTGTGTCTGTGTGTGTGTCTCTGTGTGTGTCTGTGTGTATATGTGTGTGTCTGTGTGTCTGTGTGCGTGTGTGTGTCTGTGTGTGTCTGTGTGTGTCTCTGTGTGTGTTGTATTGTGTGTCTGTGTGAGTTGTGTGTCTCTGTGTGTATCTGTGTGTGTGTGTTGTGTGTGTCTCTGTGTCTGTGTCTGTCTGTGTGTGTCTCTGTGTGTCTCTGTGTGTATCTGTGTGTGTGTCTCTGTGTGTCTCTGTGTGTATCTGTGTGTGTGTCTCTGTGTGTCTCTGTGTGTATCTGTGTGTGTGTCTCTGTGTGTCTCTGTGTGTATCTGTGTGTGTGTCTCTGTGTG
Source organism: Lethenteron camtschaticum (assembly GCA_018977245.1). Taxonomy (NCBI): domain Eukaryota; kingdom Metazoa; phylum Chordata; class Hyperoartia; order Petromyzontiformes; family Petromyzontidae; genus Lethenteron; species Lethenteron camtschaticum. The sequence continues at coordinate 10,251 of WFAB01003835.1, forward strand.
TGTCTGTGTGTATCTGTGTGTGTGTCTCTGTGTGATCTGTGTGTGTGTCTGTGTGTGTGTGTGTCTCTGTGTGTCTCTGTGTGTATCTGTGTGTGTGTATGTGTCTGTGTGTGTGTGTGTCTCTGTGTGTGTGTCTCTGTGTGTGTGTCTCTGTGTGTGTCTGTGTGTGTGTCTCTGTGTGTCTCTGTGTGTATCTGTGTGTGTGTCTGTGTGTTGCTACTCGCTACTACCAACACCCACTTGCCCCAACAGTCTGTTACGGGGGGGGGGGGTGGGGGCAGTTAGTTGTCTTTGGGTTTGGGGGGGCACCACCACCACCCACAGCACCCACAACACCCACAACACCCACAACACCCCCTCACGAAAGGGATCCCCCTCCAACCCAATGAGGAGTCACCGCGCCCCCTCCGGTGAAGAATTCATTCCCCGCAACGTCCATCACGGCCGCTTGCCGGCATTCCACCTCCACCGTCTGCCGCCTCTCCACCACCTCCTCCACCTCCACCTTCTCCTCCACCTCCTCCACCACCTCCTCCACCTTCTCCTCCGCCCCGGCTCCCGGTGGGGCCAAGACGCCCGCGGCTCCCCGTCTCCCGCCTTGGCCTCGTGCCGGCATCGCTGCCGCTTCTCGTCGCCGCCCTCCACCACCACCACCACCTCCTCCATCTCCTCCTGCTCCTCCCGCCGTCTTTTCTTGGCCGTCGAGCCCTGGGCCGACCCGCCGGGCCGTCGCGCTCCCCTCTCGTCGTTCACGGCGGTGTCCCCGGCATCTCCTCCGCCATCTCTGGCGTCTCCTCCAGCGTCTCCTCCCGCGTCTCCTCCGCGTCTCTTCCCGTGTCTCCTCCGCCATCTCCCGTGTCTCCTCCAGTCTCTCCTCCAGTCTCTCCTCCAGTCTCTCCTCCAGTCTCTCCTCCAGCCTCTCTTCCGGCGTCATCTCTGTCTCCTCCCGCGTCTCTTCCCGTGTCTCTTCCCGTGTCTCCTCCGCCATCTCCCGTGTCTCCTCCAGTCTCTCTCCAGCCTCTCTTCCGGCGTCATCTCTGTCTCCTCCCGTGTCTCCTCCGGCGTCTCCTCCCGCGTCATCTCTGTCTCCTCCCCCGTCCGACAGGCCGCTGGCGTCTGGCGAGGACGGCGCTGGGCTGAAGTCGCGAGCGATGGCGTTCAGCAACGACTCGGCCGTCTCGGGCGACGACGACGACCGTCGGAGCGCCGACGCCGACGCCGCCGACGGCTGCGGCTGTGGCCGGCGTCGCCGGCGCTGCCGTTGGCTCGGGGGCGAAGTCCGGGACTGCGGCGGCGTCGGCGTCGGCGTCGTCTTCTTTGCCGTTGCCGTCTTTCCCCTGCGCGGCCGCCTCTTGCCGGACGACGACGGGGAAACCGGCGCGCGGTACCTCCTCTGCCTCCTTCCCTGCCTCCTTCCCTTCCTCCTTCCCTTCCCCCTCCTCCTCCTCCTCGTCCTCCGACGACGAAAACGTCCCCTTGGCGGCCGCGCGACCGCGGCCAGCGGCTCCGACCACCGGGGCCTCAGGCCGGGCAGGCGCGCGCCCGTCGGTGGCGCCGGTCTCGTCTCCCCCTCCGGCTGCTGGCCCCGGTGCTGCCGGCGCCGCCCGCCGCTCCCGTAGGCCTCGCCGCTGTCCCACAGGCGCCAGCGGCTGTACCAGGGGTCCGACTTGGAGCAGACGCTCACGTGGCCCGCGACCGCCGGCGAAGATCGCAGCTGCGCCGAGGACGCGCGGTGCGGGGCCGCCGGACGACGGGGACAAGCGGCGCCGCACCGCCACGGAGCCGGCGCCGGGACGCCTGCCCCCAGGTGGCTCACGAGCGGTGGTTGGTGAGCGAGCGCCGGTCCGAGGCAACGTACGGGCAGCTCGTGTGGCCGCACGGGAAGGAGCAGGAGGAGGAGGGGG
>WFAB01003836.1:2500-7500 GCA_018977245.1 Lethenteron camtschaticum
CCCCCTTCTCACCCCTCTCGTAGGGGAGGAGACGGTGGGCAGTGTGGAGCTCCCCGTGTGTGTGTCTCACCCTGTGTGTCTCTGTGTGTGTGTCTCTGTGTCTGTGTGTGTCTCTGTGTGTGTGTCTCTGTGTGTGTGTGTGTGTCTCTGTGTGTGTGTCTCACCCTGTGTGTGTGTGTGAGACCCCGAGTCTCACCCCCTGTGTGTGTGTGTCTCTGTGTGTGTGTGTCTCTGTGTGTGTGTGTATCTGTGTGTGTGTCTCTGTGTGTGTGTGTCTCTGTGTGTCTCTGTGTGTGTGTGTCTTTGTGTGTGTGTGTCTCTGTGTGTGTGTCTCTCTGTGTGTGAGCCTGAGTCTCACCCTGCCTGTGTGAGCGTGAGTCTCACCGGTCTTGTTCAGGAGCCAGTATGGAGCCGACAGGAGGACGCGGCGGGCTCCGTGTGTGTGTGTGTCTGTGTGTGTGTGTGTCTCTGTGTGTGTGTCTCTGTGTGTGTGTCTGTGTGTCTCTGTGTGTGTGTCTGTGTGTGTGTGTGTGTCTCTGTGTGTGTGTCTGTGTGTGTGTGTGTGTCTCTGTGTGTGTGTCTGTGTGTGTGTGTCTCTGTGTGTCTCTGTGTGTGTGTCTGTGTGTGTGTGTCTCTGTGTGTCTCTGTGTGTGTGTGTCTGTGTGTGTCTGTGTGTGTGTGTGTGTGTCTCTGTGTGTCTCTGTGTCTGTGTGTCTGTGTGTGTCTGTGTGTGTGTGTCTCTGTGTGTCTCTGTGTGTGTGTGTCTGTGTGTGTGTGTGTGTCTGTGTGTGTGTGTGTCTCTGTGTGTGTGTCTGTGTGTGTGTGTGTCTCTGTGTGTGTGTGTCTCTGTGTGTGTGTCTGTGTGTGTGTGTGTGTCTCTGTGTGTCTGTGTGTGTGTGTGTCTCTGTGTGTGTGTGTCTCTGTGTGTGTGTCTCTGTGTGTGTGTCTGTGTGTGTGTGTCTCTGTGTGTGTGTGTCTCTGTGTGTGTGTGTGTCTCTGTGTGTGTGTGTGTCTCTGTGTGTGTGTCTGTGTGTGTGTGTCTCTGTGTGTCTCTGTGTGTGTGTGTCTCTGTGTGTGTGTCTGTGTGTGTGTGTGTCACTGTGTGTGTGTGTCTCTGTGTGTGTGTGTCTCTGTGTGTGTGTGTGTCTGTGTGTCTCTCTGTGTGTCTCTGTGTGTGTGTCTGTGTGTGTGTGTCTCTGTGTGTGTCTCTGTGTGTGTGTGTGTCTCTGTGTGTGTGTCTCTGTGTGTGTCTCTGTGTGTGTGTGTCTCTGTGTGTGTGTCTCTGTGTGTGTCTCTGTGTGTGTCTCTGTGTGTGTGTGTCTCTGTGTGTGTGTCTCTGTGTGTGAGCCTGAGTCTCACCCTGTGTGTGTGTGTGTGTCTCTGTGTGTGTGTCTCTGTGTGTGTCTCTGTGTGTGTGTGTGTCTCTGTGTGTGTGTCTCTGTGTGTGTCTCTGTGTGTGTGTGTCTCTGTGTGTGTGCGTCTCTGTGTGTGTGTCTCTGTGTGTGTGTCTCTGTGTGTCTCTGTGTGTGTGTCTCTTTGTGTGTGTCTCTGTGTGTGTGTCTCTGTGTGTCTCTGTGTGTGTGTCTCTGTGTGTCTCTGTGTGTGTGTCTCTGTGTGTGTGTCTCTCTGTGTGTCTCTGTGTGTGTGTCTCTGTGTGTGAGCCTGAGTCTCACCGGTCTTGTTCAGGAGCCAATAGGGAGCCGACAGGAGGACGCGGCGGGCTCCGTGCGCCACGCTGGCCACGCGCACCGTCAGCAGCAGGCGGCGCTGACGCGGGTCGAACACTCGAAGCTGCGCCACCCGCTCCGAGCGCCACGCCGGCACGGAGCCGGCGCCGCCGCTGGAGCCGGAGCCGGAGCCACCGCCACCGGAGCCGCCCCCGGCGGGTCCCGGTATCAGCAGCAGCTCCTTGCAGCGCGGGAAGTTTTCAAGCTCCACGCCTGGGGGGAGGGGGGGGGAGGGGGGGGGGAGGGGGGTGAGTGGATGGGTGGGTGGGTGAGTGGGTGGGTGGGTGAGTGAGTGGGTGAGTGAGTAAGTGGGTGGGTGGGTGGGTGAGTGGGTGGGTGGGTGGGTGGGTGAGTGGGTGAGTGAGTGGGTGGGTGGGTGGGTGAGTGGGTGGGAGGGTGAGTGGGTGGGTGGGTGAGTGGGTAGGTGGGTGGATGAGTGGGTGGGTGGATGAGTGGGTGGGTGGGTGAGTGGATGGGTGGGTGAGTGGGTGGGTGAGTGGGTGGGTGAGTGGGTGGGTGGGTGGGAGAGTGGGTGGGTGGGTGAATGGGTGATTGAGTGGGTGGGTGAGTGGGTGGGTGGGAGGGTGAGTGGGTGGGAGGGTGAGTGGGTGGGAGGGTGAATGGGTGATTGAGTGGGTGGGTGAGTGGGTAGGTGGGTGGATGAGTGGGTGGGAGGGTGAGTGGGTGGGAGGGTGAGTGGGTGGGTGGGAGGGTGAGTGGGTGGGTGGGTGGGAGGGTGAGTGGGTGGGTGGGTGGGAGGGTGAGTGGGTGGGTGGGTGGGTGAGTGGGTGAGTGGGTGAAAGGGTGAGTGGGTGGGTGGGTGGGTGGGTGGGTGAGTGGGTGGGTGAGTGGGTGGGTGAGTGGGTGGGAGGGTGAGTGGGTGGGTGGGTGAGTGGGTAGGTGGGTGGATGAGTGGGTGGGTGGATGAGTGGGTGGGTGGGTGAGTGGATGGGTGGGTGAGTGGGTGGGTGAGTGGGTGGGTGAGTGGGTGGGTGGGTGGGAGAGTGGGTGGGTAGGTGAATGGGTGATTGAGTGGGTGGGTGAGTGGGTGGGTGGGAGGGTGAGTGGGTGGAGGGTGAGTGGGTGGGAGGGTGAATGGGTGATTGAGTGGGTGGGTGAGTGGGTAGGTGGGTGGATGAGTGGGTGGGAGGGTGAGTGGGTGGAGGGTGAGTGGGTGGGTGGGAGGGTGAGTGGGTGGGTGGGTGGGAGGGTGAGTGGGTGGGTGGGTGGGTGGGTGGGAGGGTGAGTGGGTGGGTGGGTGGGTGAGTGGGTGAGTGGGTGAAAGGGTGAGTGGGTGGGTGGGTGGGTGAGTGGGTGGGTGAGTGGGTGGGTGAGTGGGTGGGAGGGTGAGTGGGTGGGTGGGTGAGTGGGTAGGTGGGTGGATGAGTGGGTGGTGGATGAGTGGGTGGGTGGGTGAGTGGATGGGTGGGTGAGTGGGTGGGTGAGTGGGTGGGTGAGTGGGTGGGTGGGTGGGAGAGTGGGTGGGTGGGTGAATGGGTGATTGAGTGGGTGGGTGAGTGGGTGGGTGGGAGGGTGAGTGGGTGGGAGGGTGAGTGGGTGGGAGGGTGAATGGGTGATTGAGTGGGTGGGTGAGTGGGTAGGTGGGTGGATTAGTGGGTGGGAGGGTGAGTGGGTGGGAGGGTGAGTGGGTGGGTGGGAGGGTGAGTGGGTGGGTGGGTGGGGGGGTGAGTGGGTGGGTGGGTGGGTGGGTGGGAGGGTGAGTGGGTGGGTGGGTGAAAGGGTGAGTGGGTGGGTGGGTGGGTGGGTGAGTGGGTGGGTGGGTGGGTGGTGAGTGGGTGGGTGAGTGGGTGGGTGAGTGGGTGGGAGGGTGAGTGGGTGGGTGGGTGAGTGGGTAGGTGGGTGGATGAGTGGGTGGGTGGATGAGTGGGTGGGTGGGTGAGTGGATGGGTGGGTGAGTGGGTGGGTGAGTGGGTGGGTGAGTGAGTGGGTGGGTGGGTGGGAGAGTGGGTGGGTGGGTGAATGGGTGATTGGAGTGGGTGGGTGAGTGGGTGGGGTGGGAGGGTGAGTGGTGGGTGGATGAGTGGGTGGGTGGGTGGGTGGGTGGGTGAGTGGGTGGGTGAGTGGGTGGGAGGGTGAGTGGGTGGGTGGGTTGGTGGGTGGATGAGTGGGTGAGTGGTGGGAGGGTGAGTGGGTGGGAGGGTGAGTGGGTGGGAGGGTGAGTGGGTGGGTGGGTGAGTGGGTGGGTGGGAGGGTGAGTGGGTGGGTGGGTGGGTGGGAGGGTGGAGTGGGTGGGTGAGGTGGGGTGAGTGGGTGGGTGAGTGGGTGGGTGGGTGGAGGTGAGGGGTGGGTGGGTGGGAGGTGGGTGGGTGGGAGGGTGGTGGGTGGGTGGGTGAGTGGGTGGGTGGGTGAGTGGGTGAGTGGGTGGGAGGGTGAGTGGTGGGTGGGTGGGTTGGTGGGTGGATGAGTGGGTGAGTGGGTGGGAGGGTGAGTGGGTGGGTGAGTGGGTGGGTGAGTGGGTGAGTGGGTTGGTGAGTGGGTGAGTGATGGAAGGAGGAAGAGTTGAGAAGGGAGATGATGATGATGATGACGACGACGATGATGATGATGATGGTGATGATGATGAGACTCACCCAGCTCGATGTTCTGTGACGTGTCGGCTGACTCCAGCGCCGCGTCCTGCCCAGGAGACAGGACGCCACGCAGCAGCGGCAACCCTGGGGGGCGGGGAGAGAGAGACAGAGAGACAGCTACCACCACCACCACCACCACCACCCACCACCACCACTACCTACAAACACCACCACCACCAACACCACCCACCACCATCACAAACACCACCCACCACAACCAACACCACCACCACCAACACCCACTACCACCACCCACAAACACCACCACCACCACCAACGCTCCCACCACCACCACCACACCAACACCACCACCACCACCACCACCCACAAACACCACCCACCACAACCAACACCACCACCCACCACCACCACCACCCACCACCATCACAAACACCACCCACCACAACCACCACCACCACCACAAACACCACCACCCACCACCATCACAAACACCACCCACCACAACCAACACCACCACCACCACAAACACCACCACCACCCACCACGACCACCCACCACCCACCACCACCACCACCACCAACCACCACCACCACCCACTAACATCGTGACCCCGTGACCCCACTAACCCCGTGGACCCCACTAACCCCGTGCCCCCGTGCCCCCGTGCCCCGGTGCGGAGTGTGGTGAGCGCCGCCCACCCTTGAGGTAGTAGGTGAGGTCG
>WFAB01003837.1:0-12146 GCA_018977245.1 Lethenteron camtschaticum
CACCTGCAGCGTCTGCCCCGTGACCTGCTGCACCTAGCCTGGCACAGTGGGTAGCACGGGTGATGCATCTGACAGTCATCTCAGTCAGTCAACACGTGGCACCTGCAGGGTCTGTCCCGTGACCTGCACCTAGCCTGGCACAGCAGGGGGCACAGTTGGTGCATCTACCAGTCATCTAAGTGAGTCAACATACGGCACCTGCACCTAGCCTGGCACAGTAGGAGGTACAACTGGTGGTGCATCTGACGGTCATCTCAGTCAGTCAACACGTGGCACCTGCTAGGTCTGTCCCGTGACCTCCTGCACCTAGCCTGGCACAGCAGGGGGGTACAGCTGGTGGTGCATCTACTGGTCATCTCAGTCAGTCAACACGTGGCACCTGCAGGGTCTGTCCCGTGACCTCCTGCACCTAGCCTGGCACAGTAGGGGGGGTACAGCTGGTGGTGCATCTACTGGTCATCTCAGTCAGTCAACACGTGGCACCTGCAGGGTCTGTCCCGTGACCTCCTGCACCTAGCCTGGCACAGTAGGGGGCACAGGTGGTGCATCTGACAGTCATCTAAGTGAGTCAACACACGGCACCTGCACCTAGCCTGGCACAGTAGGGGGGTACAGCTGGTGGTGCATCTACCAGTCATCTCAGTCAGTCAACACGTGGCACCTGCAGGGTCTGCCCCGTGACCTGCTGCACCTAGCCTGGCACAGTGGGTGGCACGGGTGGTGCCAGCCCAGGTGCACCTTGAGGCTTCTGTGTCGCGTGAAGTGTCGAAGCCTCTAGAAGTGCACCTAGCCTGGCACAGGCGCCGTGGTGACGTCTCCACCACCAAGTGGCGAATGGCGGGTTGCTGTTGCTGTTGTTGTTGTTGTGGTTGTTGTTGTGGTTGTTGTTGTTTTCTTAGGTTTTTTCGGTGAAGTCACGTAGGTAAAACATTAAAATGAATAAAAGTAAAATAAAATAAAAATCACGACGTTTCGGAGGCAACACAAGCTTCCGTCTTCAGGTGGAACCGTCACAGCCACGACAACGTCGTGATTTTTATTTTATTTTACTTTTATCAATTTTAATGTTTTTACCTACGTGACTTCACCGAAAAAAACCTATGAATATGAATCATTGCAGTCACGAAAGCTTCAAATCTAGAAGTTGTTGGTGGTGGTGGTGACGGTGCCACAACGCTGATGGTAACATTGGCATTGCCAGCGGATTGTGCGTTGTGATGGGGCTGATGCGGGTCGTGAGTGGTGGTGGTGTTGGTGTTGGTGGTGTTGGTGGTGGTGGTGTTGGTGGTGTTGGTAGTGGTGGTGTTGGTGGTGGTGGTGGTGTTGGTGGTGTTGGTGTTGGTGGTGTTGGTGGTGTTGGTGGTGGTGTTGGTGGTGTTGGTGGTGTTGGTGGTGGTGTTGGTGGTGTTGGTGGTGTTGGTGTTGGTGGTGTTGGTGGTGTTGGTGGTGGTGTTGGTGGTGTTGGTGGTGGTGGTGGTGTGGTGGTGTTGGTGGTGTTGGTAGTGGTGGTGTTGGTGGTGGTGGTGGTGGTGTTGGTGGTGTTGGTGTTGGTGGTGTTGGTGGTGTTGGTGGTGGTGTTGGTGGTGTTGGTGGTGTTGGTGTTGGTGGTGTTGGTGGTGTTGGTGGTGGTGTTGGTGGTGTTGGTGGTGTTGGTGGTGGTGGTGTTGGTGGTGGTGTTGGTGGTGTTGGTGGTGTTGGTGGTGGTGGTGTTGGTGGTGGTGTTGGTGGTGTTGGTGGTGTTGGTGTTGGTGGTGTTGGTGGTGTCGCGCGTGCAACCGTAGTCACTCGTGGCGTGGAGCTTGGTCGCACGCAACTTGAGTTGCACGCAAATTGAGTTGCGCGCAATCGGTCGCACGCAACTTTGGTTGCACGCAACTTTGGTTGCACGCAACTTGAGTTGCACGCAATCGGTTGCACGCAACTTTGGTTGCACGCAACTTTGGTTGCGCGCAATCGGTCGCCCGCAACTTGAGTTGCACGCAACTTGAGTTGCGCGCAATCGGTCGCACGCAATTTTGGTTGCACGCAACTTTGGTTGCACGCAACTTTGGTTGCACGCAACTTGAGTTGCACGCAACTTGAGTTGCGCACGATCGGTCGCACGCAACTTGATTTGCACGCAACTTGAATTGCGTGTAATGACCGAATCGCCGCGGTGCGTGGAGCGGTTGGTTGCACGTCCGGTGGCATGCAACCGGAATGTGGACGTCTCTGCAACCGGTTGTGTGTCCGTGTGTGTGTCTGTGTGAGCGTGTACACGTGTGTGTGTCTGTGTGTGTCTGTGTGTGTGAGCGTCTGTGTGTGCCTGTGTGTGTCTGTTTGTCTGTGTTTGTCTGTGTGTGTGTTTGTCTGTGTGTGTGTGTCTGTGTGTGTCTGTGTGTGTCTGTGTGTGTCTGTGTGTGTGAGCGTGTGTCTGTGTTTGTCTGTGTGTGTGTGTCTGTGTGAGCGTGTACACGTATGTGTGTCTGTGTGTGTCTGTGTGTGTGTTGGGGAGCGGTAGTGTAGCGGTTAGCGCGCTGCGCTATGAACCTGGCGATCCGGGTTCGATTCCCGCTCACGGCTAACACCAGTGACGATTATCTGAACCGGTCCTGGGCCTCCCCTAGGTCGACTCAGCCTTAAATGAGTACCTGGTGCGGTGTGTAAACATCGCCACTAGGGAGACAAAGGCGGTCGGGCGTGGTGCTGGCCACCCACCCCCTCGTGTACCGTTCCGGCCTTCATAGGTGCTCGCTAACAGCACTTGCCCCTACAGTCTGTTCAGGCTATACGGGGGATCTTTGTCTGTGTGTGTGAGCGCGTATGTGTGTCTGTGTGTGTCTGTGTGTGTCTGTGTGTGTGAGCGTGTGCCTGTGTGTGTCTGTGTGTGCCTGTGTGTGCCTGTGTGTGTCTGTGTGTGCCTGTGTGTGCCTGTGTGTGCCTGTGTGTGTCTGTGTGTGCCTGTGTGTGTCTGTGTGTCCGTGTGTGTGTCCGTGTGTGTGTCCGTGTGTGTGTCCGTGTGTGTGTCCGTGTGTGTGTCCGTGTGTGTGTCCGTGTGAGCGTGTGTCTGTGTGTGTTTGTGTGTGCTTGCGTGTGTCTGTGTGTGTGAGCGTGTGTCTTTGTGTGTGCCTGTGTGTGTCTGTGTGTGCCTGTGTGTGTCTGTGTGTGCCTGTGTGTGTCTGTGTGTGCCTGTGTGTGCCTGTGTGTGCCTGTGTGTGTGAGCGTGTATTTGTGTGTGCCTGTGACCACCACAGTGGCTAAACGGGAGCTCTGGACGGGTGCGAGGGGCTGGTAACCCCTCCACCTTCAATTAATTACCACGAATTAAATATGTAACTAATAAGCTTGTGCCGGAGGCCCCGAGGGGACAGGCGCCTTTGACGTCTCCTGGCCAAACCCCAATTGGCGGAGCCAGGAGATTTAATCTTTACCCTCGGGGCTCCTCCAGAAACAACGCAAAACCACTTCGTGTGGCCACGTGGAATGTTCGAACGCTCATTGCGGAGGAGAGGCTGCCACTCCTCTGTCGGGAGCTGGACCAGTACCGCCTGGATCTCTGTGGCATTCAGGAGGTCCGGTGGACCGGTTCTGGCTCCTGCCACCATGAGGGGTGGACAGTCCTCCACTCGGGGCAGGAGACTGCCAAACAACAGGGTGTGGCTCTTCTTCTGAACAAAAGAATGAAGGGGGCATGGGAGCCAGATCAGCTCAATAACAACAGTAGGAGGCTGCTAGATTTTTGTGCAGCCCATGGGCTTGTAATTACCAACACGCTCTTCCGGCATCGGCGCATCCACACAACATCATGGATGCATGCCGGGTCCAAGCAAGAACATCTGCTGGACTACATAGTGACGGACCAGTGGATGCGAGCCCATGTCCTTGACACCAGGACCTACCGTGGAGCTGATCTGCCCTCTGACCATCGACTAGTCATCTGTAAGATGCGCCCATTCCAACCTAAAGTGGCCTGGTCTCAGTTAGCTGATGGAAGTTGCAAGCGAGAATTTCAACATCGCTTGCGGCTGGGGTTGGCATCATCCCCCACTCCTCCTGATGTCGAGGGTAAATGGGCGAGGTTTAGGACTGTGACTCATGCAGCTGCAATGGCTGCTTTGGGTATGCGGTCCAGACCTCCCCAGAGACCCTGGCTGACAGAGGAGGTTTCAGGATAGTTGAGAAAAGCGACAGGCCCACTCTCATCGGCTACAGCATCCCACGTCAGAGAATGAGGAGGCTTACCGCAGCCTTCGCTCGGAAGTTCGGAGAGCAGTAAGGCGCTGCAAGGATGGGTGGTGGTCGCGGGTTGCTGAGGAGATGGAGTCTGCCTCAGTGGCCCGCGATCACAAATCACTATTTAACTCCATCAAAAAAGTAACCTGCAGCGCCACACCGATTACCATCATTAGGGGAAAAACGGTGATCCAATCTCCGACCCCCAGGAACAGGTTTGCAGATTTGCTGAGCATTTCTGTGAGGTCCTGGGGGAGGGAAATTCTCTCAGCCAGGAAAACATCATGGCACAAAGTGGTGATAACCCTGCTGAGGCTGCGGTGCCTCAAATATTGGAAGAGTCACCCCCTGTGAGTGGCTGGCTGAGGTGCCATCTGTTGAGGAAGTACTGAAGGCGATCCGGAGTCTGAGACCAGGAAAGGCACCGGGCAGAGATGATCTCCCAAGCGAAATGCTGAGGGAGGGTGGCGTTTGTGCACAGACATCATAACAACAGTCTGGATCACTGGACGGGTTCTGCAGGATTGGAAGGATGCCCTTGTGGTCCCCCTCTTTAAGAAGGGCGACCGCACAGACTGTAACAACTACAGGGGCATCTCACTCCTCAGTGTGCCGGGAAAGGTCCTGGCTAGGATTATTCAACATCGCCTTGTTAGGCACGCTGAGGAGAGGCTTGCGGAGCCCCAATGCAGTTTCAGGAAAGGGCGGTCCTGCACAGATGCCATATTTTCTGTCCATGTACTACAGCAGAGGTGTAGGGAATTCCAACAAGACCTACATCTCTGATTTATTGAGCTGGTCAGGCCTATGATACCATTAGTAGGCCTTTCGGAGTCCCTGACTCTCTGCTCACAATCATTAAGGACCTTCATGATGGTGAGCGGGCCCGGGTAAAACTACGTGGTCGGGAGTCAGAGCCATTCCCTGTACACCTTGGGGTGCGACAGGGATGTCCTCTGTCTCCCACATTATTTAAAATCTATTTTGACCACGTAGTTCGTGAAGCCTTCAAGCTGTACCGAGGGAATTTCCATTTGGTACAGATATAATGGGAAGCTGATCGATGTCCGGGTGCAATCAAGGGATGGCTCCCTATTGGTCAACCATGTTATGTATGCCGATGATTTGGTAAAAGCTGCTCATTCAGAGGAGGAGTTGGAGACGCTGCTGCTGAAACTGGAGCGTGCCACTAAGAGGTGGGGCCTTACCATCAGCCCCACCAAGACTAGGCACCTGCCTGGGTATTTTGTAGCATCGGACACTCCACCCACACAACTCCCAATCGGTGATGGGGCAGTTGTGGAGAGAGAGTGGAGAGTTTCCCATACCTGGGCAGTGTGCTTATGACCGGCTCCAGCTTAACAGCAGAGGTCTCACTCCGAATCAGTCGAGCGGCAATATCTTTTCATTGGTTGCGTAATGCTATTTGGAAGCTACCTGGTCTGTCGCTCTGCACGAAGCTTCAAGTCTTCTCGGCCACAGTTGTAGTGGTGATACGCGCTGACAGTGGGGATCGTGGGGCAGCGCGTGGTGATTGGCTGTGTGCCGGTGACGCGCGCTGACGGTGAGGGATCACAGGGCAGCGCGGGGTCATGGGTTATGTGGTGGTGATTGGCTGTGTGTTTGATGACGCGCGCTGACAGGGAGTGATCGTGTGGCAGCGCGGGGCGATTGGTTGTGTAGTGGTAACACGCGCTGGGAAAACGGATCGTAGGAACAGCGCGCCGTGATTGGTCGACTAGCGGGCGCTCACATCGCGGTCCAATATATAAGGCGGTGCGCGCGGGCGCTCGGGGAGTTGGTAACCAGCGAAGACTGAAGACGGCGGAGGAAGAGATAGGGCCCTGCGGCACCTAGTCCCGCTGTCCTTGCAAGGACCGGGGCTCTGTGTGACCCAGAGGCGGGACCCTGGGACCCGGGGCCGAACGTCCGTGTGAGGGCCGGCTCGCGGGACCCAGAGGTTGTGACCCACGCCCAAGCTTGGGGTGGGTCTGTAGCAGAGGTGGGACAAAGTCATTGTTATGCAAGTCCAAGTCGAGTCTGAAGTCATCAAATTCATGACTCGAGTCTGACTCGAGTCCAAGTCACATGACTCGAGTCCACACCTCAGAGGTGGACAAAGTCATTGTTATGCAAGTCCAAGTCGAGTCTGAAGTCATCAAATTCATGACTCGAGTCTGACTCGAGTCCAAGTCACATGACTCGAGTCCACACCTCTGGTCTGTAGGCTCCATGGACGTTACGGGGCTGGAGTGCAAGTGTGAGCGTGCAGTGTGAGCTATAGTAACTACACGTGTCAGTGGAGTGTGTAGCGGGAGAATAGAGACCACACGTTGTATCGTAACAAGTCAAGATTTAATAAAAGAGTGTGCTACCCGTCGAGTGGTTTCCTGCCGTCATTCCGAATACTTCACAGCCATTCCCTCCCTTCTCTACGCTTGCGAAACGTGGACCCCCTAATGGAGCATCTTCGCCGGTTAAAAACATTTAGGCTGGCCTGCCTACGATCCATCCTGGGTTTAACCAGGCTGGATTGTGTGAGGAGCTCACAAATCTTTGAAAGATCTGGGCAAAGTCCCATCGGTGAGCTCCTCCGGCAGGCAAGGCTGCGTTGGCTGGGTCATGTAGCCCGCATGCCCAGCCACCGCATGCCTAACAGCTTTTGTTTGGCCGGATCGAGGGGGCTAAACGGGCGCGGCACGGGCTAGAGAAGAGATGGAGTGATGTGGTACAGGAGGACGTGGAGCTGAGTGGACTTGCCGATGACTGGTACCAGCGGTGTCAAGATCGGCCTCTGTGGAGGAGGCTCGTGAAGGACGCTACTGGGCAGTTGGAGGCAGTCGCCCTCCAACAACAACGGAGGGCGGAGGAGCGACGCTCACAACAACGAGCGGAGCGCCGGGTGTCTAAAGCACAGCAAGTTGGCACAGTAGGGGGCACAGGTGGTGCATCAGCCACTCATCTCAGTCAGTCGACCCGTGGCACCTGGGTCTGCCCCGTGACCTCCTGCCAGCGGGCGTTCGACACTTCACGTGGCCTCAAGGTGCACTTGGCCTGGCACAAGCGTCGTGGTGACATCACCGCCACTTCGTGGCGAATGGCGGTTGTTGTTGTGTGTGCCTGTGTGTGTCTGTGTGTGTGAGGATGTGTCTGTGTGTGTCTGCTGTCTGCATCGAGTGTGTCTCTACCGTTGTATGTCTAAGTATTGTGTGTCTTTGAGTATTTGTCTTTGTGTACAGGAGTGTGTCTGTGTGTGTCTGTGTGTCTTTGTCTGCAGGAGTGTGTCTGTGTGTGTCTGTCTCACTAGGGAGACAAAGGCGACCGGGCGTGGTGCTGTCCACCCACCCCCTCGTGTGCCACAGTGCCGGTAGCCTTCATAGGTGCTCACCAACAGCACTTGCCCCTACAGTCTGTGACAGACTGGATTCAAAGCTTTCGTGACTGCAGGAATTACTCTTTGGTTCTTTCGGTAAAGTCACGTAGAGAATACAATTAAATAATAATAATGGAATACAACGTTTCGATTGCAACACAAGCGGCCGTCATCATGTAAGAATGAATTAGAAAACCAAACCTAGTAAACTTAGAAATAGAATGCAATACAACACAGAGAGTGGGCTAACACAAGAGTCAACACCCCACCTGGTTGATTAACGTTCTTCAAAAGATTGCCAAATTTGAGAGAGAGACAAAACACAGACGCGGAGACACACAGACACAAGCAAAGAGATACACACACAGAGACATACAGAGAGACACACAGAGAGACACACAGACCGGAGACACACAGACCCGGAGACACACACACACACAAGCAGAGAGATACACACACAGAGACACACACAGACACACACACAGAGACACACAGAGAGACACACACACAGAGACACACACACAGACACACACACAGAGACACACAGAGAGATACACACACAGAGACACACACACACAGACACAAGCAGAGAGATACACACGCAGAGACACACACACAGACACACACACAGAGACACACAGAAAGACACACAGACCCGGAGACACACATACAGACACACAAGCAGAGAGAGACACACACAGAGACACAAGCAGAGAGATACACACAACATAGACACACACACAGAGACACACACACAGAGACACACAGATAGACACACACACAGAGACACAGACAGAGAGAGAGACACACACAGAGACACACACAGAGAGATACACACAACATAGACACACAAGCAGAGAGAGAGACACACAGAAAGATACACACAGAAAGAGATACACAACATAGACACACACAGAGAGACACACACATAGACACACAAGCAGAGAGAGAGACACAGAGAGAGAGAAAAACACAGACACGGAGACACACACAACAGAGAGAGAGAGAGAGACACAGAGAGACACACACACAGAGACACACAGGCAGACACAAGCAGAGAGAGACACACACAGACAGACACACAAGCAGAGAGATACAGAGACACACACAGAGACACACAGAGACACACACACACAGAGACACACAGACATACACACAAGCAGAGAGAGAGACACACACAGAGACACAGAGAGAGAGACACACAAACACAGAGACACACAGAGAGACACACAGAGACACACACAGAGACACCCAAACACAGAGACACACACAGAGACACACAGACAGACACACACACACAGAGGCACACACCAAATAGAGAGAGGGGTGAGGAGGAGGAGGAGGAGAGAGAGATGGGGGTGGGGGGGAGTGAGAGAGTTGTGTGGAATTCCGTACCATAGTGGCCGGAGTCGAGAGACAATGGACTTATAGAAACACCAGCGCGGCAATATTTAGAGCAAGAAAGCAGGGAGTTGAGAAAGCAAATTTAGTAAAATTAGAATGTGCAACACAGAGAGTCGGTCAAATACACAGTTAAGGCATAGCCTGGTTGATTACGTTCTTCTAAAGCTTGCTAAATGCGAAGTTAAGTGTGAGATAAAAAAGTACGATTTTTTTTAGAGAATTAGGAAGATTGAAAATAAATTTGGTAAAGTTAGGGAGCGTAATGCAATGCAATACAGAGGGTGGGCTAACACAACAGTTAACACAGCTGACGCATAGCCTGTTACACGCGTGTGTGTGTCTGTGTGTGTGTCTGCGTGTATATCTGCGTGTGTGTGTGTCTGTTACAGGTGTGTGTCTGTGTGTGTGTGTCTGCGTGTGTGTGTGTCTGTGTGTGTCTGTTACAGGTGTGTGTCTGTGTGTGTGTGTGTCTGCGTGTGTGTGTGTGCGTGTCTGCGTGTGTATCTGCGTGTGTGTGTGTCTGTTACAGGTGTGTGTCTGTGTGTGTGTGTCTGCGTGTGTGTGTGTCTGTGTGTGTCTGTTACAGGTGTGTGTCTGTGTGTGTGTGTGTCTGCGTGTGTGTGTGTGCGTGTCTGCGTGTGTATCTGCGTGTGTGTGTGTCTGCGTGTGTGTCTGCGTGTGTGTGTGTCTGTGTGTGTGTCTGCGTGTGTGTGTGTTACAGGTGTGTGTGTCTGTGTGTGTGTGTTCAGGTGTGTGTGTGTGTATGTCTGCGTGTGTGTGTGTGTTACAGGTGTGTGTCTGTTACATGTGTGTGTATGTGTGTGTGTGTCTGTGTGTGTCTGTGTGTGTCTGCGTGTGTGTGTGTCGCGTGTGTGTCTATGTTTTTATGTATGTGTATATGTATGTATGTGCGTGTGTGTGTGTGTGTGTCTGTATGTGTATGTCTGTATGTGTGCGTGTCTGTATGTGTTGCGTGTATGTGTATGTGCGTGTCTGTGTGTGTGTCTGTGTGTACGTGTGTGTGGGGAGCGGTGGTGCAGCCGTTAGCGCGCTGCGCTATGAACCTGGCGACCCGAGTTCGATTCCCGCTCACGGCCAACACCGGTGACGATTATCTGAACCGGTTCTGGGCCTCCCCTAGGTCGACTCAGCCTCAAATGAGTACCTGGTGCGGTGTGTAAACATCGCCACTGGGGAGACAAAGGCGGTCGGGCGTGGTGCTGGCCACCCTCCCCCTCGTGTGCCGTTCTGGCCTTCATAGGTGCTCGCTAACAGCACTTGCCCCAACAGTTTGTCACAGGCTATACGGGGGATCTTTGTCTTTGTTTTCCGTGTGTGTGTGTGTGTGATGTGTGTGCCTGTGTGTGTGTGCCTGCGCGTGTGTGTTTGCCTGTGCGTCTCTGTGTGTGTCTCTATGTGTGCGTGTGTGCTTGTGTGTCTCTGTGTGTGTCTGTCTCTGTGTGTGTCTGTGTGTCTGTGTGTGTGTGCTGTGCGTGTGTCTCTGTGTGTGTGTGTGTGGTGTGTGTGTGCCTGTGTGTGTGTCTCTGTGTGTGTGTCTCTGTGTGTGTGTCTGTGTGTGTGCCTGTGTGTCTCTGTGTGTGCCTGCGTGTGTCTGTGTGTGTGTGTGCCTGTGTGTGTCTGTCTCTGTGTGTGTGTGCTGTGCTGTGCGTGTGTCTCTGTGTGTGTGTCTCTATGTGCGTGTGTGTCTGTGTGTCTCTATGTGTGTGTCTGTGTGTGTGTCTGTGTGTGTGTGTCTCTCTGTGTGTGTCTGTCTGTGTGTGTGTGTCTGTCTGTGTGTGTGCCTGTGCGTGCGTGTGCCTGTGCGTGCGTGTGCCTCTGTGTGTGTCTCTGTGTGTGTGCCTGTGCGTGTGTGTGTCTCTATGTGTGCGTGTGTGCCTGTGCGTGTGTCTGTCTCTGTGTGTGCTGTGCGTGTGTCTCTGCGTGTGTGCCTGTGCGTGTGTGTGCCTGTGTGTGCCTGTGCGTGTCTGTGTGTGTGTCTGTCTGTGTGTGTGCTGTGCGTGTGTCTCTATGTGTGTGTCTGTGTCTCTATGTGTGTGTGTATCTCTATGTGTGTGTGTGTGTGTCTATGTGTGCGTGTGTGACTGTGTGTGCCTGTGCGTGTGTGCCTGTGCGTGTGTGTCTGTGCGTGTGTGCCTGTGCGTGTGTGTGTCTCTATGTGTGCGTGTGTGCCTGTGTGTGTCTGTCTCTGTGTGTGTGTGGTGTGTCTGTCTCTGTGTGTGTGTGCCTGTGCGTGTGTGTGCCTGTGTGTGTCTGTCTCTGTGTGTGTGCCTGTGTGTCTCTGTGTGTGCCTGTGTGTGTCTATGTGTGTGTGCCTGTGCGTGTGTCTCTGTGTGTGTCTGTCTCTGTGTGTGTGTCTGTCTCTGTGTGTGTGTGTCTCTGTGTGTGTGCCTGTGTGTGTGCCTGTGTGTCTCTGTGTGTGCTGTGCGTGTGTCTCTATGTGCGTGTGCGCCTGTGCGTGTGTGTGTCTCTATGTGTGTGCCTGTGCGTGTGTGCCTGTGCGTGTGTGCTTGTGCGTGTGTGTCTCTCTATGTGTGTGTGTGTCTCTATGTGTGTGCCTGCGCGTGTGTGCACACAAGGCAAGAATTGTCCGACTCTGCACCCTCCCCCCCCACCCCCCACCGCCAGCGTGGGCCCGGCCAGGCCGGACCCTGAGAACCCACGGGTCCCGCTCAACCTGGAGCTCCTCTCTCACCCCTCGGCCCGGCACGCCGGGAGCGGGCGGGGGGAGAGGGGGAGGGGGCGGGGGGAGAGTTAGGAACGGTGACGGAGTAGACGGGGGGAGAGAGGGGGGAGAGAGAGGGGGGGAGAGAGATGGGGGGGGAGATGGAGAGGGGGGAGAGAGAGGGGGGAGATGGAGAGAGAGGGGGGAGAGAGATGGGGGGAGATGGAGAGAGAGGGGGGGGGGGTGGAGGGGGGAGATGGAGAGGGGGGAGAGAGAGGGGGGAGATGGAGAGAGAGGGGGGAGAGAGATGGGGGGAGATGGAGAGAGAGGGGGGGGGGGGGGGTGGAGGGGGGGGAGATGGAGAGGAGGGGGGAGAGAGATGAGGGGGGGGGAGATGGAGGAGAGAGAGGGGGGGGGGAGGAGAGAGGGGGGAGAGAGGGGGGAGAGAGAGGGGGGGGGGGTGGAAAAGGGGGG
>WFAB01003838.1:0-12144 GCA_018977245.1 Lethenteron camtschaticum
ACACACACACACACGTGTACACACACACGTGTACACACACACACGTGTACACACACGTCGTACACACACACACACGTGTACACACACACACGTGTACACACACACACACTTACACACACACACTTACACACACACACACACAACGTGTACACACACACACACTACACACACACTTACACACACACACTGTACACACACACACACACGTGTACACACACACACACACTTACACACACACACTTACACACACTTACACACACACACTTACACACACACGTGTACACACACACACACTTACACACACACACACTTACACACACACTTACACACACACACTTACACACACACGTGTACACTCACACACTTACACACACACACTTACACATACACTTACACACACACACACACGTGTACCACACACACATTACACACACACAGTGTACACACACACACGTGTCCACTGCTCCATCTGCATGTCCCTCACACCTTCAACCTCCCAGTTCGCCTCTTCCAGTGTCATGACCTTCGTCATCCTCTGGCTACTGATGTGACTCACCATCAACATCAAACCACCAACATCATCATCACCACCATCAAACATCATCAACATCAACATCATCAACATCATCAACAACATCATCAACATCATCAACATCACCACCATCAACATCATCACACCATCAACATCATCAACATCATCAACATCAACATCATCAACACCATCAACATCAACATCACCAACATCACCACCATCAACATCATCATCAACATCATCACCATCACACATCATCATCATCACACCATCAACATCATCAACATCAACATCATCAACATCAACAACAACATCATCAACATCATCAACATCACCACATCAACATCATCACCACCATCAACATCATCAACATCATCAACCAACAACATCATCAACACCATCAACATCACACATCACCAACATCACCACCATCACATCATCATCAACATCATCAACATCACCACCATCAACCATCACCACCATCAACATCATCAACATCATCAACATCAACATCACCACCATCACCAACGTCACCACCATCAACATCAACATCATCAACATCACCACCATCAACATCATCAACATCACCAACATCATCGACATCACCACCATCAACATCAACATCACCATCATCAACATCATCAACATCATCAACGTCACCACCATCAACATCAACATCATCAACATCACCATCAACATCAACATCACCACCATCATCACGTCACCACCATCAACATCAACATCATCAACATCACCACCATCAACATCATCATCACCCACCATCAACATCATCAAACATCAACATCACCAACATCAACATCAACATCACCAACATCAACATCACCACCATCACCACCATCACCATCAACATCATCAACATTACCATCATCATCATCAACATCATCAAACATCACCAACATCACCACCATCACATCACCAACATCACCATCACCACATCAACATCATCAACATCATCAACATCACCAACATCAACATCATCAACATCTACAACATCAACATCATCAACATCACCACCATCAAATAACATCATCAACATTTTCACCATCAACATCGCCACCATCACCACCATCATGCCAAACACCACCACCATCACCACCACTATCATCATCACCACCACCACTATCATCATCATCATCACCACCACTATCATCATCATCATCACCACTATCATCATCATCATCATCACCACCACTATCATCATCACCACCACTATCATCATCATCATCACCACCACTATCATCATCATCACCACCACCACTATCATCATCACGATCACCACCACTATCATCACCACCATCACGACCATCACGACCATCACCACCACCACCATCACCACCACCACCACGACCATCACCACCACAATCACCACCACCACTATCATCATCACCACCACTATCATCATCACCACCACCACTATCATCATCACCATAACCACCACTATCACCACCACCATCACCACCATGACCACCACCACCATCACCACCATCACCACCACCACCATCACCACCTCCCCCTTCTCCTCCCCACTCTCCCCATGCCTCGCCAGTGATGCTGGACACGTCAAGATGTGTAAGTGGTTGTGGTCACGACGCTCCTGCAGTCACCACAGTGCAGAGCTCACACGCACACACACACCTGTGTGTGTACCTGTGTGTGTGTGTACCTGTGTGTGTGTACCTGTGTGTGTGTGTGTACCTGTGTGTGTGTGTACCTGTGTGTGTGTGTGTAACTGTGTGTGTACCTGTGTGTGTACCTGTGTGTGTGTGTACCTGTTAGTGTGCCTGTGTGTGTGTGTGTAACTGTGTGTGTGTACCTGTGTGTGTGTACCTGTGTGTGTGTGTACCTGTGTGTGTGTGTACCTGTGTGTGTGTGTACCTGTGTGTGTGTACCTGTGTGTATCTGTGTGTGTGTGTTCCTGTGTGTGTGTGTAACTGTATGTGTACCTGTGTACCTGTGTGTGTGTGTACCTGTGTGTGTGTGGTGTACCTGTGTGTGTGTGGTGTGTACCTGTGTGTGTACCTGTGTGTGTGTACCTGTGTGTGTGTGTAACTGTGTGTGTGTGTAACTGTGTGTGTGTCTGTACCTGTGTGTGTACCTGTTAGTGTGCCTGTGTACCTGTCCCTGTGTACCTGTGTGTGTGTGTACCTGTGTGTGTGTTCCTGTGTGTGTGGTGTAACTGTATGTGTACCTGTGTACCTGTGTGTGTGTGTACCTGTGTGTGTGTGTGTACCTGTGTGTGTACCTGTGTGTGTGTACCTGTGTGTGTGTGTAACTGTGTGTGTGTACCTGTTAGTGTGCCTGTGTACCTGTGGTGTGTGTACTGTGTGTGTGTGTACCTGTTAGTGTGCCTGTGTGTGTTCCTGTGTGTGTAACTGTGTGTGTACCTGTGTGTGTGTGTACCTGTGTGTGTGTGTAACTGTACCTGTGTGTGTGTACCTGTGTGTGTGTAACTGTGTGTGTGTGTAACTGTGTGTGTCTGTACCTGTGTGTGTACCTGTTAGTGTGCCTGTGTACCTGTCCTGTGTACCTGTGTGTGTGTGTACCTGTGTGTGTGTTCCTGTGTGTGTGTAACTGTATGTGTACCTGTGTACCTGTGTGTGGTGTGTACCTGTGTGTGTGTGTGTACCTGTGTGTGTACCTGTGGTGTGTACCTGTGTGTGTGTGTACCTGTGTGTGTGTACCTGTTAGTGTGCCTGTGTACCTGTGTGTGTGTACCTGTGTGTGTGTGTACCTGTGTGTGTGTGTACCTGTGTGTGTGTACCTGTTAGTGTGCCTGTGTACCTGTGTGTGTTCCTGTGTGTGTGTAACTGTGTGTGTACCTGTGGTGTGTGTACCTGTGTGTGTGTGTAACTGTACCTGTGTGTGTGTACCTGTGTGTGTGTAACTGTGTGTGTGTGTGTATCTGTGTGTGTGTACCTGTTAGTGTGCCTGTGTACCTGTGTGTGTGTACCTGTGTGTGTGTGTACCTGTTGTGTGTGTGTGTGTACCTGTGTGTGTGTACTGTGTGTGTGTGTAACTGTGTGTGTGTACCTGTTAGTGTGCCTGTGTACCTGTGTGTGTGTACCTGTGTGTGTGTGTACCTGTGTGTGTGTGTACCTGTGTGTGTGTACCTGTTAGTGTGCCTGTGTACCTGTGTGTGTTCCTGTGTGTGTGTAACTGTGTGTGTACCTGTGTGTGTGTGTACCTGTGTGTGTGTGTAACTGTACCTGTGTGTGTGTACCTGTGTGTGTGTAACTGTGTGTGTGTGTAACTGTGTGTGTGTACCTGTTAGTGTGCCTGTGTACCTGTGTGTGTGTACCTGTGTGTGTGTGTACCTGTGTGTGTGTGTACCTGTGTGTGTGTACCTGTTAGTGTGCCTGTGTACCTGTGTGTGTTCCTGTGTGTGTGTAACTGTGTGTGTACCTGTGTGTGGTGTGTACCTGTGTGTGTGTGTAACTGTACCTGTGTGTGTGTACCTGTGTGTGTGTAACTGTGTGGTGTTGTGTAACTGTGTGTGTGTGTACCTGTGTGTGTGTCTGTACCTGTGTGTGTACCTGTTAGTGTGCCTGTGTACTGTCCCTGTGTACCTGTGTGTGTGTGTACCTGTGTGTGTGTACTGTGTGTGTGTGTGTACCTGTGTGTGTGTGTAACTGTGTGTGTGTACCTGTGTGTGTGTAACTGTGAGTGTACCTGTGTGTGTGTGCCTGTGTGTGTACTGTGTACTTGTGTGTGTACCTGTGTGTGTACCTGTGTGTGTGTAACTGTGTGTGTGTACCTGTGTGTGTGTGTACCTGTGTGTGTGTACCTGTGTGTGTGTCTGTACCTGTGTGTGTACCTGTTAGTGTGCATGTGTACCTGTCCCTGTGTACCTGTGTGTGTGTGTACCTGTGTGTGTGTACCTGTGTGTGTACCTGTGTGTGTACCTGTGTGTGTGTACCTGTGTGTGTGCCTGTGTACCTGTGTGTGCTGTGTACCTGTGTGTGTACCTGTGTGTGTGTGTACCTGTGTGTGTGCCTGTGTACCTGTGTGTGTGTGTAACTGTGTGTGTGTACCTGTGTGTGTGTGTACCTGTGTGTGTGTACCTGTGTGTGTGTGTGTACCTGTTAGTGTGTGTGTAACTGTGTGTGTGTGTAGGTGTGTGTGTACCTGTGTGTGTGTATACCTGTTAGTGTGCCTGTGTACCTGTGTGTTGGTGTGTACCTGTGAGTGTGTGTACCTGTGTGTGTGTACCTGTGTGTGTGTGTAACTGTGTGTGTGTACCTGTGGTGTGTGTGTAACTGTGAGTGTACCTGTGTGTGTGTGCCTGTGTGTGTACCTGTGTACCTGTGTGTGTGTACCTGTGTGTGTGTGTACCTGTGTGTGTGTGTGTGTACCTGTGTGTGTGTCTGTACCTGTGTGTGTACCTGTTAGTGTGCATGTGTACCTGTCCCTGTGCACCTGTGTGTGTGTACCTGTGTGTGTGTGTACCTGTGTGTGTGTGTACCTGTGTGTGTGTGTGTGTGTCCTGTGTGTGTGTGTGTGGGGAGCGGTAGTGTAGTGGTTACACTTCAACTTCAAGGACAGTGCATACAGAGTTGTGTTTTTGTTTGCATTATGACTGCAGGTATTGTGGTCTATGCAAACATGACTCCTTGTAAAAAATTAACCCGTAAAAACAAAGTTTTTCACTATAAATCCTTTAGATGCGTGGCGGCTAGAGTCCTCTCGTCCTCTGGCTTGAGATGGCTGCCACCTATGGGTCAGATGATTGCCTGCCACCATTAAGCAATTGGTAATTAAATATAATTTATTTTTTCCTAAAAAGTGTAAATTTTTGAAAAAAAAAATTCACGAAAATTAATTGTCACGCACAACGAGTCTGTGTGCAAAATGTCAGCTCGATTGGATCACGGGAAGATGGGTTAAAAAACGACCGAAAGATTTGCACGGTCGTAAGCGCGCAAGCAAGTGAACTTAATATAAAGGATTTTAAAAAGGTGTCAGTTTTGTTGCCAGATAGAAGGGTAAAAAAACAATTATCATATTTTCTTCTGGCAAATGAGGTACCAATGGGTGTAAATGCTTCACCCCGAGCTCTCATACTCTGATGGTGCGTTGTCTTTGAGTTGTGCGCCTTTTGGCGTCATCTGGTCCAACACCATGTGAGACTAGGCTCTAAGGAAAGCTGTCTCGGGTGTGGACCAATCAACTTCAAGGACATGTGAGACTAGGCTCTAAGGAAGCTGTCTCGGGTGTGGACAATCAACTTCAAGGACCATGTGAGACTAGGCTCTAAGGAAAGCTGTCTCGGGTGTGGACCAATCAACTTCAAGGACCATGTGAGACTAGGCTCTAAGGAAAGCTGTCTCGGGTGTGGACCAATCAACTTCAAGGACCATGTGAGACTAGGCTCTAAGGAAAGCTGTCTCGGGTGTGGACCAATCACTTCAAGGACCATGTGAGACTAGGCTCTAAGGAAAGCTGTCTCGGGTGTGGACCAATCAACTTCAAGGACCATGTGAGACTAGGCTCTAAGGAAAGCTGTCTCGGGTGTGGACCAATCAACTTCAAGGACCATGTGAGACTAGGCTCTAAGGAAAGCTGTCTCGGGTGTGGACCAATCAACTCAAGGACCATGTGAGACTAGGCTCTAAGGAAAGCTGTCTCGGGTGTGGACCAATCAACTTCAAGGACCATGTGAGACTAGGCTCTAAGGAAAGCTGTCTCGGGTGTGGACCAATCAACTTCAAGGACCATGTGAAACTAGGCTCTAAGGAAAGCTGTCTCGGGTGTGGACCAATCAACTTCAAGGACCATGTGAGACTAGGCTCTAAGGAAAGCTGTCTCGGGTGTGGACCAATCAACTTCAAGGACCATGTGAGACTAGGCTCTAAGGAAAGCTGTCTCGGGTGTGGACCAATCAACTTCAAGGACCATGTGAGACTAGGCTCTAAGGAAAGCTGTCTCGGGTGTGGACCAATCAACTTCAAGGACAGTGCTTACATGATCAGAGTTGTGTTTTTGTTTGCATTACGACCGCAGGTATTGTGGTCTATGCAAACATGACTCCTTGTAAAAAAAAAAGTGTCAGTTTTGTTGCCAGATAGAAGGGTAAAAAAAAACAATTATCATGGAATTTTATTGTTTAATATTTCTGTTATTTTATTATTTCCCTTTGTAATAATTGCTTTCTCCTACCACACTAAACACGCGCTACAACGACAATCGTTTACAGCGATTTGAAGCGTTTTTAAAATTTTTGGGGGGGCACGGGGGGGGGGCACGGGGGGGGGGGCACGGGGGGGGGGGCAGAGATTTGTGACGTCATATTTTAGTAGTAGTAGTGGGGGGGGGGGGGAGGAGGTCTGACTCTTTGTGACGTCATTTATGGACGCCCCCATTCCTACTACGCGCCTGCCACGTGCTTAGTACCACCACCACCACTCACCGTGCCCCCTTTGCCCCCCCCCCCCGCTCCGGTGTCCGTCGTTCCGTGCCTACCCCCCCTCCGCAGGACGACATGCACGCAGTGATCAGCCAGCAGCTGAAGGAGAAACACCGGCGCGGCACCACCGGCCCCCCCCCGGCTGCCGCCAGGAGCCCCCCAGGAGCGCTGCAGCAGCTGGGGGTCCTCTCCTCCCTGTGGGGGGGGGCAGGGGGGGCTGGGGGGGCGGGGGGGGGCCCCCCCCCACCGTCATCGCCGGCGTCATCGCCGGCGCTGCACGAGATTCTGCACGCCGAGGGGAAGACTTTGCTTGCGGCCATCTTCAAGAAGAGCTGAGGGGTGGGTGGGTGGGTGGGGTGGGTGGGTGGGTGGTGGGTGGGGTGGGTGAGGTTCATGGTGCCGTGTGGGTGGGTGGGTGGGGTGGGGTGGTGGGGTGGGTGGGTGGGGTTCACGATGGCCGTGTGGGTGGGGTGGGGTGGGTGGGTGGGGTGGGTGGTGGGGTGGTGGGTGGGGTTCACGATGGCCGTGTGGGTGGGTGGGGTGGGTGGGGTGGGGTGGGTGGGTGGGGTTCACGATGGCCGTGTGGGTGGGTGGGGTGGGTGGGGTGGGGTGGGGTGGGCGGGGTTCACGATGGCCGTGTGGGTGGGTGGGTGGGTTCATGGTGGCCGTGTGGGTGGGTGGGGTGGGTGGGGTTCACGATGTCCGTGTGGGTTGGTAAGGTTCACGATGTCCGTGTGGGTGGGTGAGGTTCACGATGTCCGTGTGGGTGGGTGAGGTTCACGATGTCCGTGTGGGTGGGTGGGGTGGGTGAGGTTCACGATGGCTGTGTGGGTGGGTGGGGGTGGTGGGGTGGGTGGGGTGGGTGGGGTGGTGGGGTGGGTGGGGTTCACGGTGGGTGGGGTTCACGATGGCCGTGTGGGTGGGTGGGTGTTCACGATGGCCGTGTGGGTGGGTGAGGTTCACGATGGCCGTGTGGGTGGGTGGGGTTCATGATGGCCGTGTGGGTGGGTGGGGTTCACAGTGGCCGTGTGGGTGGGTGGGTGGGTTCAGGATGGCCGTGTGGGTGGGTGAGGTTCACAGTGGCCGTGTGGGTGGGTGGGGTTCATGATGGCCGTGTGGGTGGGTGGGGTTCACGATGGCCGTGTGGGTGGGTGGGGTTCATGATGGCCGTGTGGGTGGGTGGGTGGGGTTCAGGATGGCCGTGTGGGTGGGGTTCATGATGGCCGTGTGGGTGGGTGGGGTTCACGATGGCCGTGTGGGTGGGTGGGTGGCTGTGTGGGTGGGGTTCACGATGGCCGTGTGGGTGGGTGGGGTTCACGATGGCCGTGTGGGTGGGTGGGTGGCTGTGTGGGTGGGGTTCATGATGGCCGTGTGGGTGGGTGGGGTTCACGATGGCCGTGTGGGTGGGTGGGTGGCTGTGTGGGTGGGGTTCACGATGGCCGTGTGGGTGGGTGGGTGGGGTTCAGGATGGCCGTGTGGGTGGGTGGGTGGGGTTCAGGATGGCCGTGTGGGTGGGTGGGTGGGGTTCAGGATGGCCGTGTGGGTGGGTGGGTGGCTGGTGGGTGGGTGGGTGGGGTTCACGGTGGCCGTGTGGGTGGGTGGGTGGCTGTGTGGGTGGGGTTCACGATGGCCGTGTGGGTGGGTGGGTGGGGTTCAGGATGGCCGTGTGGGTGGGTGGGTGGGGTTCAGGATGGCCGTGTGGGTGGGTGGGTGGGGTTCAGGATGGCCGTGTGGGTGGGTGGGTGGGGTTCAGGATGGCCGTGTGGTGGGTGGGGTTCAGGATGGCCGTGTGGGTGTGTGGGTGGGTGGCTGTGTGGGTGGGGTTCAGGATGGCCGTGTGTGTGGGTGGGTGGCTGTGTGGGTGGGGTTCACGGTGGCCATGTGGGTGGGTGGGGTTCACGATGGCCGGAGTCGCCTTACTTGAAGAGTGGAATGATGATACACACACAGTGTGGACTAAACACCATCTATTCCACACACACACACAGAGTGTGGACTAATCACCATCTGTTCCACACACACACTGTGGACTTAACACCATCTATTCCACACACAGAGTGTGGACGAATCCCCATCTGTGTGTGGAACAGATGGGGTTTAGTCCACGCACACACACACACAGAGTGGCCTAATCCCCATCTGTTCCACACACACATACAGAGTGGACTAATCCCCATCTGTTCCACCTCTCTCAGCGAGACAGTGAGAGACAGAGAGATACACAGAGACAGAAAGACACAGGCAGAGAGATACAGAGAGAGAGAGACATGGAGACACAGAGACAGAGAGACACAGAGAGAGACAGAGAGATACAGAGACACAGAGAGAGACAGAGAGAGACAGAGACACAGATAGAGAGACAGAGACACAGAGAGAGACAGAGAGAGACAGAGACAGAGAGAGAGACACAGAGAGAGACAGAGAAACAGAGAGAGAGAGACACAGAGATAGACAGAGACACAGACAGAGACACAGAGAGAGAGAGACACTGATAGAGACCTAGACACAGACAGAGAGACAGAGACACACACAGAGAGAGAGACAGAGACACAGAGAGAGACAGAGGACACACAGAAGAAGACGTGCACATCACCGACACGTGTGTGGTACATGGCGTGCTCCAGCCGGAGCCGCGCCTTGAGCAGAGAGAGACAGAGACACAGATAGAGAGAGAGACACAGAGAGAGACAGAGAGAGACAGAGACAGAGAGAGAGAGAGAGAGACACAGAGAGAGACAGAGACACAGAGAAGAGAGAGAGAGACACAGAGAGAGACAGAGACACAGAGAGAGAGAGAGACACAGAGAGAGACAGAGAGAGACAGAGACACAGAGAGAGAGAGAGACACAGAGAGAGACAGAGACACAGAGAGAGACAGAGACACACAGAAGAAGACGTTCTACACATCACCGACACGTGTGTGGTACATGGCGTGCTCCAGCCGGAGCCGCGCCTTGAGCAGGCCCCTGAACACTGTAATCATCACAGAGCAGCCGTCAGTGTCACCTTGCAGCATCTTACTCCTCGTTCTGTAACACCGCCATCTTCGCCTGAGCACAGGCGAAGTTGGCGAGGTCAGGGCGCTTGTTAGCCAGGTAAGGCACCACCCCCATATACGAAGCTGATGCTGTTGTAGAAGGGCACCCACAGTTTGCTGAAGATGTCCCCCAAAAGGTGGAACACTGGTTTGGTAGTGTGAGTATCGGTGGGGCAGATCATCCTTGGCACCGGCAGGAAATGCACAAGTCTGTTGACCCCAGCGAGATTCGGCTGAGGGCTGAAGAGAGGTTCAAGTTTCATGTTTTAGGTGTAGCCCTGTGAGCCGTTCGGCTCTTGAATCGAGTGCAACCGCAACAAACCAAAAAACATGAACAGAAAACATCTTGTAGTGACTATATGTGACTGAGTGCAAACAGAAAATCCAAGAAAGGACAGCAAAATATTGCAGAAAAAGCACCGTTACACACCAACGCTGTGTGCAAAAATCCCAGTGGGATGCAAGTCAAACAACAACAACAACCACAAGACAACTTAGATTAGGCCATCAGTCTAACTCTGTACTACAACAAACAACACAACAACAACCACAAGACAACTTAGATTAAGGCCATCAGTCTAACTCTGTACTACAACAAACAACAACAACAAGACAACTTAGATTAAGGCCATCAGTCGAACTCTGTACTACAACAAACAACAACAACAACCACAAGACAACTTAGATTAGGCCATCAGTCTAACTCTGTACTACAACAAACAACAACAACAAACACAAGACAACTTAGATTAAGGTCATCAGTCTAACTCTGTACTACAACAAACAACAACAACAACAACCACAAGACAACTTAGATTAAGGCCATCAGTCTAACTCTGTACTACAACAAACACAAACAACAACAACCACAAGACAACTTAGATTAAGGCCATCAGTCTAAACTCTGTACTACAACAAACAACTACAACAACAACCACAAGACAACTTAGATTAAGGCCATCAGTCTAACTCTGTACTACAAACAAACAACAACAACAACAACCACAAGACAACTTAGATTAAGGCCATCAGTCTAACTCTGTACTACAACACAACAACAACAACAACCACAAGACAACTTAGATTAAGGCCATCAGTCTAACTCTGTACTACAACAACACAACAACAACACAAGACAACTTAGATTAAGGCCATCAGTCTAACTCTGTACTACAACAAAACAACAACAACAACACCACAGACAACTTAGATTAGAAGGCCATCAGTCTAACTCTGTACTACAACAAACAACAACAACAACACCACAAGACAACTTAGATTAAGGCCATCAGTCTAACTCTGTACTACAACAACAACAACAACAACCACAAGACAACTTAGATTAAGGCCATCCAGTCTAACTCTGTACTAACAACAACACAAACAACAACACACCACAAGACAACTTAGATTAAGGCCATCAGTCTAACTCTGTACTACAACAAACAACAACACAACCACAAGACAACTTAGATTAAGGCATCAGTCTAACTCTGTACTACAACAAACAAACCAACAACAACCACAAGACAACTTAGATTAAGGCCATCAGTCTAACTCTGTACTACAACAAACAACAACAACAACAACCACAAGACAACTTAGATTAAGGCCATCAGTCTAACTCTGTACTACAACAAACAACCAGACCTAGACAACCAACCAACAGACAACTTAGATTAAGGCCATCAGTCTAACTCTGTACTACAACAACACAACAACAACAACAACAACCACAAGACAACTTAGATTAAGGCCATCAGTCTAACTCTGTACTACAAACAAACAACAAACAACAACAACCACAAGACAACTTAGATTAAGGCCATCAGTCTAACTCTGTACTACAACAACACAACAACAACAACAACCACAAGACAACTTAGATTAAGGCCATCAGTCTAACTCTGTACTACCAACAACACAAACAACAACTTAGATAAGGCATCAGTCTACCTTAGAAACAACAATTAAACAACAACAAGACAACTTATGGATTAAGGCCCATCCAGTCTGAACTCTGTACTACAACAACAACACAACACAACAAGCAACTTAGATTAAGGCCATCAGTCTAACTCTGTAATACAACAAACAACAACAACAACACAAGACAACTTAGATTAAGGCCATCAGTCTAACTCTGTACTA
>WFAB01003839.1:0-12102 GCA_018977245.1 Lethenteron camtschaticum
ACCACTCACCAGAGATGACAGCCACCACTCACCAGAGATGATAGCCACCACTCACCAGAGATGATAGCCACCACTCACCAGAATGGCCACCACTCACCAGAGATGATAGCCACCACTCACCAGAGATGGCCACCACTCACCAGAGATGATAGCTACCGCTTACCAAAGATGATAGCCACCATTCACCAGATGATAGCCATTACTCACCAGAGATGAAGCCACCACTCACCAGAGATGAGCCACCACTCACCAGAGACGATAGCCACCACTCACCAGAGACGATAGCCACCCTCACCAGAGATGATAGCCACCACTCACAGAAATGATAGCCACACTCACCAGAGATGATAGCCACCACTCACCAGAGATGATAGCCACCACTCACCAGAAGATAGCCACCACTCACCAGAGATGATATCCACCACTCACCAGAGATGATAGCCACCTCACAGAGATGATAGCCACCACTCACCAGAGATGATAGCCACCACTCACCAGAGATGATAGCCACCACTCACCAGAGATGATAGCCACTGCACCAGAGATGATAGCCACCGCACCAGAGATGATAGCCTCCACTCACCAGAGATGATAGCCACCACTCACAGAGATGATAGCCACCTCACCAGAGATGATAGCCACTGCTAACCAGAGATGATAGCCACCACTCACCAGAGATGATAGCCACTCACCAGAGATGATAGCCACCGCTCACCAGAGATGATAGCCTCCACTCACCAGAGATGATAGCCACCACTCACCAGAGATGATAGCCACTGCTCACCAGAGATGATAGCCACCGCTCACCAGAGATGATAGCCACCACTCACCAGAGATGATAGCCACCACTCACCAGAGATGATAGCCACCTCACCAGAGATGATAGCCACCTCACCAGAGACAAACCACCACTCACCAGAGATGATAGCCACCACTCACCAGAGATATAGCCACCACTCACCAGAGATGATAGCCACCACTCACCAGAGATGATAGCCACCACTCACCAAGATGATAGCCACCACTCACCAGGATGATAGCCACTCACCAGAGATGATAGCCACCACTCACCAGAGATGATAGCCACCACTCACCAGAGATGATAGCCACCACTCACAGAGATGATAGCCACCACTCACCAGAGATGATAGCCACCACTCACCAGAGATGATAGCCACCACTCACCAGAGATGATAGCCACCACTCACCAGAGATGATACCACCACTCACCAGAGATGATAGCCACTGCTCAAGATATGATAGCCACCACTCACAGAGATGATAGCCACCACTCACCAGAGATGATAGCCACCGCTCACCAGAGATGATAGCCACCCTCACCAGAGATGATAGCCACCACTCCACAGAGATGATAGCCACTGCTCACCAGAGATGATAGCCACTGCACCAGAGATGATAGCCTCCACTCACCAGAGATGATAGCCACCACTCATCAGAGATGATAGCCACCTCACCAGAGATGATAGCCACCTCACCAGAGACAAAAACCACCACTCACCAGAGATGACAGCCACCACTCACCAGAGATGATAGCCACCACTCACCAGAGATGATGCCACCACTCACCAGAGATATAGCCACCACTCACCAGAGATGATAGCCACCACTCACCAGAGATGATAGCCACCACTCACCAGAGATGATAGCCACCTCCCCAGAGATGATAGCCACCACTCACCAGAGATGATAGCCACCACTCACCAGAATGATAGCCACCACTCACCAGAGATGATAGCCACCACTCACAGAGATGATAGCCACCGCTCACCAGAGATGATAGCACCACTCACCAGAGATGATAGCACCACTCACCAGAGATGATAGCCACCACTCACCAGAGATGATAGCCACCGCTCACCAGAGATGATAGCCACCACTCACCAGAGATGATAGCCTCGACTCACAGAGATGATAGCCACACTCACCAGAGATGATAGCCACCACTCACCAGAGATGATAGCCTCCACTCACTAGAGATGATAGCCACCACTCACCAGAGATGATAGCCACCACTCACCAGAGATGAAAGCCATCACTCACCAGAGTGATAGCCACCGCTCACCAGAGATGATAGCCTCGACTCACCAGAGATGATAGCCTCCACTCACTAGAGATGATAGCCACCACTCACCAGAGATGATAGCCACCACTCCCTAGAGATGATAGCCACCGAGATGATTGGCAACACCCACACTGATAAGGTGCAAGTGAGTAACTGGTGTGGTGTGTAGTAGTAAACATCGCCACTGGGGAGACAAAGGCGGCCATGTGTGGTGCTGGCCACCCTCCCACTCGTGTGCCGTGCTGTCTTTCATAGGTGCCCGATAACAGCACTTGTTCCAAAAGCATATACAGGCTATACGGGGGTTCTTTGTCTTTGTGTGTATATAAATGGAGCCCACTGCACTATGAACCCGGCCACCTGAGTTCGATTCCCACTCGCGGCCAACGTCAGTGGTGAATATTTAGGCCTCGCCTAGGTTGACTCAGCCTCAAATGAGTAGCTAGTTTAAACGTGGAAACATCGCCACTGGAGAGACAAAGGCGGCCGGGCCTGGTGTTGGCCAACTACTCCCTCGTGTGCCATGCCGGCCTTCATAGGTACTCGCAAACAGCACTTGCCCAACAGTCTGATATGGCTGGTGGGTACTTTACCTTTGTATATACACACGTGTGCAAGAGTGTTCATGTCTAGATGTTGGTGTGTGCGCGTGTGTCTTGTTCCTCTGGATGACGCAGGTGGAGTGGGTGTGGAGGTCACAAGGCTGCCGTGTCCTGTCTGCGACCGTCAGTTCATCTGCCGCTCTAGTCTACAGCATCACGTGCAGAGGAGACACCCCACTAAGCCCAGTAACAAAAGTCATCAGTGTGACAATGTCCATACAGCACAGACAGGAAGAATCACTTGAAGATACACCAGAGAACACACACGGGAGAGAAGCCGTTCAAGTGCACCGTGTGTGAGAAGGCGTTTGCACGCTACAACTCTTCACAGCCACCAGAGAACACACACGGGAGAGAAGCCGTTCAAGTGCACGGTGTGTGAGAAGGCGTTTGCACATTTACAACATCTTCACAGCCACCAGAGAACACACACGGGAGAGAAGCCGTTCAAGTGCACTGTGTGTGAGAAGGCGTTTGCACATCTACCACATCTTCACAGCCACCAGAGAACACACACGGGAGAGAAGCCGTTCAAGTGCACTGTGTGTGAGAAGGCGTTTGCACAGCTATCGATCTTCACAGGCACCAGAGAACACACACGGGAGAAAAGCCGTTCAAGTGCACCGTGTGTGAGAAGGCGTTTGCAGACCCATCCAGTCTTCGCGGGCACCAGAGAACACATACGGGAGAGAAGCCGTTCAAGTGCACCGTGTGTGAGAAGGCGTTTGCACATCATCAACTCTTCACAGCCACCAGAGAACACACACGGGAGAGAAGCCGTTCAAGTGCACCGTGTGTGAAAAGGCGTTTGCAGACCATCCAGTCTTTGCCGGCACCAGAGAACACACACCGGCCAGAATGCATTTTCTCATTCCCGTGGAAACAGAAAAGTCAGCCATCCTGAGCAAAACGCGCACAGCGCCGAGCTGTGAATTAGTTTTAAACAACAGGCCACGTGACTAGCCGAGGCTGTGCCACTCTTGAAACTGATTTTGAATGTGAACACGGAAACCTACGGACCCTCCTACACCTGCCTCACACTCTGTGGGGGGTGGGAGATTAAACCGACCTGGCCACCCCTCGATTGCAAGTGCGGAGTTCTAGGTCCCAACCACTGCACGTGTCCCCCCCCCCCCATCACCTGGGGGTCCCTGTGTGTGTGAGTGTGCAGAGTCCCCGTGCAGAGCTGCACTGTTGTTACCCTAGAGGGGGACACCGCAGGGCGATCCACCTACAGATACCCCAGTCTGCACGTCTCCCGCCGGTCTCCATGCGCACCGCGTGCCGTCTCGTAGCCCTGCCCCGTGCGACGTACGTACAGTACGTACAGTACATACCCATCCAGCGGTAGACTGAACCGCGGCCGATGACGAAGTGGCATCCGCTCACAAATCTCCGTGCACTCAGTCCCGTAGCCCCGAGCCATCGCTTGCGCGATATTCACTTTGCCGCTGAGAGGAAAGCTACGGGAGGAGGTGGGGGGGGTGTTAGGAGAGGACATCTGTGGAACGGCTGGAGATCTGCGAAGAAGAGCTTCATAGCTCATCGGATTCCTGCGGTCTGAAAAATATTCCGAGAGGGCGTTGGGGAGGGGGTGTAGGTATGATTGGGGCATCTGCACTTGGATCACCTGCGTGTTGTTGCTGCCTCCCCGTTGAAAATGTTCCCAGCGTGAACTTAACCCTTTGCCGTCGCGACGACGCCGCGCGCCGTGCGTGAACGTCGTCGTCGGAATAACAAAACGCAGTAAAAACTAAGCAACATTATCGGTACCGAGGCTCCCACAGGGCACGCGGGGCAGGGAGTGTGGCACAGTTTTCGCGCCGGCTAGCGCAGAGTGGCGGCGGTCGTGTCGCTACGCTTCTCTGCGGTGAGCAACGACGTCTTTATAACAACAACAGCAGNGCTGCTGCTGCTGCCACTGCTGCGGTGAACGGTGACANCCACCCGTGACCTGTGACCCCCACCCGTGAACGGTGACACCCACCCGTGAACGGTGACCCACCCNGTGAACGGTGACACCACCCGTGAACGGTGACGCCCACCCGTGAACGGTGACCCCACCCGTGAACGGTGACGCCCACCCGTGAACGGTGACGCCACCCGTGAACGGTGACACCCACCCGTGAACGGTGACACACCCGCCCGGTGCCCACCCGTGAACGGTGACGCCCACCGTGAACAGTGACCCTGAACGCAGACGCTCGGACGCGGAAAGGGTTGAGAGATTCTCTGCGTCATCCCGGTTGCTCGCGTGATGTCGCACGGTGGTAGCGCGTTGACTCTTACACGTTTAAGAAAGTTGAGCATTAGTTTGTGATTCTGTTTAAAATATATATGTACNAACTTAAACTACAAAAATATCTTGGATTTTACAAGTAAGGTCCAACTGGATACGTAGTAGCTCTTTATCAGACGTGACCACCTGGCCATCGCAATGAAAGCTCAACGAAGTGGCTTATCATTGTGTGGACATTTATAGCGGCCAAATACTCTGATCGTGTGATCTCGATTCTAAATGTCGAGGGAAAACCGGAGGACCTGGAAAAATCCACACGACCACGGGAGAGAGAGAGACGTGCAAACTCAAAATATACAGCAGGCGTCAGGGTCAGAATCAAACCAACGATCTCCTGTATACCAGAGAGGTAGTTAACATCTCAACATGCGTTCAGAGTATTTGGCTGCTGTAAATGTCACGTGATGAAGTAAAAAACTAAATCTACTATATTCTTGGTTCTTTCGGTAAAGTCACGTAGAAGGGAAATAATAAAATAATAAAAATGTAAGAATCAAATTATCACGACGTTTCGATTGCAACACAAGCAATCATCAGGTTATGAAAACCACAGCNAAAAAATATTGCTGTGGTTTTCACACCTGATGATGATTGCTTGTGTTGCAATCGAACGTCGTGAGAATTTATTGTTTTATTATTAATTCTTACTTCCTTCTACGTGACTTTACCGAAAGAACCAAGAATATGAATCCTGTAGTCACGAAATCTTCAAATCGAAAAAAAATCTCCTCTTGGTTCTTTCGGTAAAGTCACCTAGAAGGGAAGTAATAAAATAATAAAAAATAAAACATTATTTATTATAGTATTATTTATTATATTAATATATAATACTATTATTTAAATATACAATATTAATTATTATTTAATATTTATTATTTTATTTTATTATTTCCCTTCAGTCAAGAAATCCCTGCAGTCACGAAAGCTTTAAATCGACTTTGATTGCTTCAACCAGAAAACTTTAATATAACCCTAAAAATGCTTAAATTGATCAACTTGAGATTCTTACTTCCATTTATACCCTTTTTAGATATCGATTGAAGTTCGTTGTCGGCTGTTCCTGTGTGGATAATTGCCTTTGAACTTTCACATGGGGCATGTTCTGCCTGGAGGGGGTTTGGTCTGGACCAGTCTAGTTTAAACCCCCGGTCTAGTTTAGCCGAGGACACTTTATCCCCCGGGTATACTCTGGCCTGGGCCAAACTATACCCGGGTTTAATCGGGCAGGGGTTATTTTTAAATCCTTTATATTAAGTTCACTTGCTTGCTTGTTTGCGTGCTTGCTAGGACCGTGCAAATCTTTCGGTCGNTTTTTAACCACTTNCCGTGAGCCAATCGAGCTGACATTTTGCACACAGACTCGTTGTGCGTGACAATTTATTTCGTGAAAAAATTTTCACGAAAAAAAATATTAATTACCAATTGCTTAATGGTGGCAGGCAATCATCTGACCCATAGGTGGCAGCCATCTAAGCCAGAGGATGAGAGGACTCTAGCCGCCACGCATTAAATGATTTATAGTGAAAAACTTGTTTTTACGGGTTAATTTTTATCGTGTTACACCGGTATCTGCAGGAGGTCGGAGCGACTTGCTCTGTGGTGACACTTTTCCGTGACAGAGGTTTGGTTTTGCTGTTGTTGTTGGGTTAGAGATCTCGTAAATATCACATTGTGTCGTTAACCCTCCACCACCCACCACCATGCCTGACACGCCAATCAGTCAGGGTTTGTCACGTAGAAACGTGCCAATTGGTTCCAACTCAGACACACACAGCGCTTGTGTGTCGGGGAGAGTGAGCCCACAACAGCATTTACAATTCGAGTACTGGTGACGTTTCGCCGGTGATTACAAACAACGGCGACCGGTTCATCGGGCGATGTGCCAGGATTGTGATCCAACGCCATCTAACCAGCAGCAGCAGAACGACGACAAAAACCTTCATCACAGACACCGCTGGTCGCAAGAGACTGCGCGTGGCGCTTTGTGTTGCCGTTGCCACGAATCGTCGAAGCGCGTTCACGATCTGTTGTTCTCCTGTAACGCGGTGGTCATTTGATTTAAAGCTTTCTCGACTGCAGGGATTCATCTTCTTGGTTCTTTCGGTAAAGTCACGTAGAATGGAAATAATAAAATAATAAAAATTAAATAATAAATTATTTAATGAAAAATATAAACAAAAAGTAATGTTTATTTTATTATTTTTTATTTATAATAATAAAAAAATACTAATTAATTTATTTTTTTATTATTTATAATAAAATAATAAAATTATTTAATAATAAAATAATAAAATACATTTTTTATTTTTATTTTATTATTTACATTCTACGTGACTTTACCGAAAGAACCAAGAAGAGGTGGTCATTGTTGCGTTCCTGAAGAACACCGCGTTGTGGAGAAATAATATAAACTATAGGGGTGAAGTGGTCCGCGACAACACGCGAGATGATGGGTAAGACAGAGGCCGGACTACGACTGAGGCGCGTGGGTAGCGTCTAGAAGCAGCATCCAGCAGCATCCCAATGCCTCCTCGCGTGATGCCGCTACGCCGAGGCAGCCGCACGGAGAACCGCTTGTTCCTACTCGCGTTGCGACCTCGTTCCGTTCGCTCGCTCGCGTTGCATCCAATCCGCATCCGCGTCACAAACAGCGTGTTCCCCTACACATCATTCACGGCGTTATATCATCCAATCGGCGTTGTTCAAACTAACACGCGGCGTTGTAGGAGAACCAGACTGTGCCGTTGTCTTCTGCTGTTTAACGCAGAGGCCGCATCGACCGTTCCAATAGTCGCTGTAGCCACTGCGAGCCCCAAGCTGTCGGCTCCCGGCTCTTAAACTCCCCCCCCCCCCCCCCCTGGCGTTATCTGTAGTCGTTACACACAGCAGCACCTGGTCACAACTGCTCGCTGCTAATCCTAACAACACCAATCCTAGTCGTCATCCCTGCACGCAATGATGGTAAACTATGACCCAACAAAATTACACATCACACTGTCCTATAGACTTTAATTCACACCCCTACAGATTTCAATTCACAAACCCTACAAACTTCAATTCACACGACCCTACAAATTTCAATTCACAAACCCTACAGAATTTAATTCACACGCCCTACAGATTCAATTCACACGCCCCTACAGATTTCAATTCACACGCCCCTACAGAATTCATTTCACACGCCCCTACAGACTTCAATTCACACGCCCCTACAGATGTGTTTTGTCATGTGCCTACCTTTCCTATACTCTGCACTGCTACGGTGTTTATTGTGTTGTGTTTGTTGTTGTGGCGTTCTGACCACTGCCCCTACTGGACAAGAGCTTCACAGCTCATCGGATTAAATTTCGATTTAAAGCTTTCGTGACTGCAGGGATTCATCTTCTTGGTTCTTTCGGTAAAGTCACGTAGAAGGAAGTAATAAAATAATAAAATAAAACATAATAAAACAATTCTCACGACGTTTCGGCCACAACGCAAGCAGCCGTCCTCAGGTGAAAACCAGGTCCGTCGAGGCGACAGAGTCTGAATGAAACAGCACACGGGCTTAGAGCATATATATAAGCTGGCGCATTGACAAAGGAATTTGCATATCAACAGGAATTTAGCATATTTATGGGAAATGCAGGAATGTAATTAGTACTGCATATGCATGTGCATTATGCAGGATTAACAGCATCAAAGGGAGCTGCAGTTACTGCTGCTGTAGAAGTTGCTGCTGCTGCTGCAGTTACTGCTGCAACTGCAGCAGGAGGTTCCTACCAGTAGTCAAGTGAGGATTCTATCTCACGCGAATTTTAAATCGTGTAAGATTTACGCTACGAGACGACTTCACGTTACGATTACAGCTACACATCTCGTACAGTGTTGACACGAGCGACTAATTAATTGTACAAGATTTACTTTGCACTGAATGAGAATGTCGCGGTGAAGATTACCTTATAATATAACGTGATTTGATACGGATTGCATCACATTCTGATTACCTTACCCTCAGTGCCGGATAAAGTTAGTTCGGGCCTGTAGCATGTGCTAGAAAGGGCCCAATTATTATTTTTAAACGTAAACATTAAAACACATTTTTTACTTGCACAGTAAAGTATTTGTATTTTTTCATTTGCTATACAGCCGGATAATACGAATAATCGCTAACCTTAAACACCCAGTCGTTCATNAAAAAAAGTTGAAGGCGGTATAGTACTATAGTAATAGAGCAAGTGCAGAATCAATTAACCCGAATTGATATCTTGAAAGCATTTAGCGCGGGGCCCTTGAAAGTGCGGGGCCCGTAGCATTTGTAGCAACTTTTGCGACTCCGATAATAAACCCCCCCCCCCCACCCCCACTCCCCCCACCCCACTCCCCCCCCACCACCAATCGCCGCCATTGGCCACTGAGTGACGGTGACGTCACCACGGCGCCTGTGCCAGGCTGGGTGCACTTCGAGGCTGCCGCGTGAAGTGTCGACGGCTCGACACTGAGGTGGTGACGTCACGCGAGCGTTGTGTTTAACGATTTAACCACGTGACGATATTACGATATTAGCGTAAAATATGAACATTAGCTGAAGTGATGTGAATACGTTCGGATTACCTCAAGTAATGTTACATTTACCTGAGGTGATGTTACCTCATCTGAGGTGATGTTACCTCAGGTGAGGTAATGTTACCTTAGCTGACGTAATTTTACCTCTGCCTGAGGTAATGTTACCTCGACCTAACGTTATATTACATCGCTTGAGGTAAAGTTACCTCGCCTTCCGACAGTCTGTTAAGGCCACACGGGGATCTTAGTCTCGTATCCCTGTGACTCTGTCTCCGTGTGACTCCATCTCCGTGACTGCGTCTGACC
Source organism: Lethenteron camtschaticum (assembly GCA_018977245.1). Lineage (NCBI taxonomy): Eukaryota > Metazoa > Chordata > Hyperoartia > Petromyzontiformes > Petromyzontidae > Lethenteron > Lethenteron camtschaticum. Next base: position 9,836 of record WFAB01003839.1, read on the forward strand.
GTCGTCCGCGTCTCGTCCCTCCGTGTCTCTGCGCCTCAGCAGCAGCAGCAGGAGATGGGCGACTTCCGAGACATCAGAGGCTTCTTCACCAAGGCCGAGTGGAGCGATCTGGCCGAGTGCGAGAAGCGGCGCTACAGGAACATCAAGCAGAACCACGCCGTCCTGCTGAACCTCGGTGGGTACGGCAGGCCGAGCCTCTTCGCAACTCAACTAATTGTCGCAGTGATTATAATGATGAGACCAAGACGTCGTAGCAGAGTGGCATGCATGGGGCGCCATGGTGGCGAGATGTTAACTCCTCCCTGGTCTACAGGAGGTCTGGGTTCGTCCCGACCCTGACGATGCCTGTCATATATCTGGAGTCTGCGTGTGTCTCTCCCGGTGAGATGTTAACTACCTCGCCTGGTCTACAGGAGGTCGTGGGTTCGATGGCGACCCTGACGATGCCTGTCATATATCTGGAGTCTGCGTGTGTCTCTCCCGGTGAGATGTTAACTACCTCTCATGGTCTACAGGAGGTCGTGGGTTAGATCCCGGTCCTCCGGGTTTTTGCTCCACTTGTAGAATCAACATCACGCGTTTAGAGTATTTGTCTGCTGCTATAAATGTCCACGTGGTAAGCCACTTGGTTGAGCTGTCATTTGTGGCAGCCAGGTCGCTTCTGAAGACGGAGCCAATAGCTCAGTGGACTTCACCTGGTGAAGTAAAAATAGATTTAGTTTAATGATTTGTTTACCTTTCCTCTACTTTGCACGCCTATCGTGTTTGTGTTTTGTGTTGTTGTAACTTTCTGACCCCGTGCCCCCTATGGGACATCTATGAAAAAGAGCTTCATAGCTCATCGGATTCATAATTCTAGTCACGTAGGTAAAAAATAAAATTAAAATTAATCAAAGTAAATTAAAATTTATAAAAGTACTTTTATTAATTTAAATTTATTTTTTACCTACGGATTCATAATGTTGGAGAGTAAACCCACAACATTTACAAAATTTGACTTAAAACTTTCGTGACTGCAGGAATTCATATTCTTTGGTTCTTTCGATAAAGTGACGTAGATAGAAAAACTAAAATAAAAATAAAGTGAATAATAAAATGATAAAGCACTCATGTATAATCAAAACTTTTGAGTTATAAATTAGTCTTCTTGGTTCTTTCGGTAAAGTCACATAGAAGGGAAAAAAACATAAAATACAATTATTAAAATACAATTTTAATGTTTTCTTTTTAATATTTTATCATTTCCCTTCTACGTGACTTTACGAAAGAACCAAGAAGATGAATCCCTGCAGTCACGAAAGCTTTAAATTGAAATGTATACATTAGTGTTTTTTTTATGGAGCAGCTAATTAGTGTCTTATTTTTATAATTTTTTATTCACTTAATTTGTATCATTTGAACTGCCTCTATTGGGAGGGTTTCCACATAACCATGAGATCTTTTAACAATCTCCGTGACAAGAAAGTTCATCTGATCGAGTCACTCACATTTCTGAAGAGATGCCGTGACTCTAACGTAATACCGATCTCATTGACACTGATTTCTGCTGCAGTCACATCTTCCAATGCCAGACGAATTTTGTTCAGGGCGAGCTTGGCCCTGATCTCAGACAGAATTAGACTGCTCCATACTGAACTAGATCATGTAGACAAGACACTCTTGAAATCACACTTAACATTGACGGGAAAAATGTCGACATCTGATTGGGAACATGTAGATAACATGACCGCTTAATCAGCCACTACAATGTCAGCGAAATGTAAAGATCTGATTTTCGAGTTCAACCTCCTTTCTAACAAGAAACCAGATCCACACGTTAAAAGGTTAGACGTTGACAAGGTTGTTATTAATCTGAGTAATAGCCCAATGTGCGATGGTCTAAAGTCGGTTTTGGCTAAAGGGTTGAACTTCTCAGTCACCCCCAAACACATTCCAGTGGATGACGTTATTGCCCAGGTCGATGTCGCTCTTAAGGGTTTGGGGCGCATCGCTGCAGACGTTACAAGATCTGAAATTGCTGCAACCCTCATAAGCGCTAAGATACCAGTCAGCAACATCAGTGAGGATGAACGTTTTTGTGGTTTTTGATTATTTTTATTCACTTTATTTTTCTGTCTACGTGACTTTGCCGAAAGAACCAAAGAATATTTACAAAAAAATGTATTTTGTGTGTGTGTAATTTGTTTACCTTTTCTATACTTTGCACTCCTATCGTGTTTACTGTATTGCTTGGGGTTATTGTAGCAGCCAAAATATAAATGAACGTA
>WFAB01003840.1:0-12100 GCA_018977245.1 Lethenteron camtschaticum
CTAGGCCGATCTTGACACCGCTGGTACCGGTCTTCGGCAAGTCCACTCAGCTCCAATCCTCCTGTACCACATCACTCCATCTCTTCTCTAGCCCGTGTCACTCACCCACTCACCCACACACACACTCACCCACCCATCACTCCATCTCTTCTCGAGCCCGTGTCGCGCCCGTTTAGCCTCCTCGATCCAGCCAAACTAAGCTGTTTAAGGCATGCAGTGGCTGGGCATGCGGGCTACATGGCCCAGCCAACGCAGCCTTGCCTGCCGGAGGAGCTCACCGATGGGACTCTGAGTCACAGATCGAACCACGGCCTCCTGCATACCAGGTGAGGTGGTGCACATCTCCCCGCCACATCTGTGTAGTGCCATAAGAGGGGAGGGGCTGCTGGGGGCTCTGGGATCCTAGACAGTTAAGCCCTTGGCGCCAGGCGCTAGGATCCAGTCACCCCAGACAGTTAAGCCCCTTGGCGCCACCAACGGGAGGGCTGTGTGTGCTCTGTGGGATATCTGGGGGCGCACACAACCCCACCCCTCGTTGGGGACGAGGCATAAAAGGGCAGCTCCCTGGCCGATCGGGGCCAGTCGCAGCTCAAGACCAAGACCGCCAGCCAGCCAGCTTAGGACCCTGGACCCCCTCGTCCCGCTTGTCCTTGTAAGGGCCGGGACGTTGTGAGGGCCAGTGGTGGGACTCTGGGACTCCCGGCTCTACGTCCTTGAGGGCGAGCTCCGAGGAAGCCAGAGTCCAGACCCGCACCTTGGCTGGGTCGGGACAGATTAGCCTCCCCTAGGGTAGTTGTAGCCGGAGGACCCCAGAGCGTAGCCAGAGTAGTGTACCTAGGCCGTGTACCTAGGCCGTGTGCCTAGGCCGTGTGCCTAGGCCGTGTACCTAGGCCGTGTACCTAGGCCGTGTCGCTAGGCCGTGTGCCTAGGCCGTATACCTAGGCGTGTACCTAGGCCGTGTGCTAGGCCGTGTACCTAGGCCGTGTGCCTAGGCCGTGTACCTAGGCCGTGTCGCTAGGCCGTGTGCCTAGGCCGTGTACCTAGGCCGTGTACCTAGGCCGTGTACCTAGGCCGTGTCGCTAGGCCGTGTGCCTAGGCCGTGTGCCTAGGCCGTGTACCTAGGCCGTGTACCTAGGCCGTGTCGCTAGGCCGTGTGCCTAGGCCGTGTACCTAGGCCGTGTACCTAGGCCGTGTCGCTAGGCCGTGTGCCTAGGCCGTGTGCCTAGGCCGTGACCTAGGCCGTGTACCTAGGCCGTGTCGCTAGGCCGTGTGCCTAGGCCGTGTACCTAGGCCGTGTACCTAGGCCGTGTACCTAGGCCGTGTACCTAGGCCGTGTGCCTAGGCCGTGTGCCTAGGCCGTGTGCCTAGGCCGTGTGCCTAGGCCGTGTGCCTAGGCCGTGTGCCTAGGCCGTGTCTAGGCCGGCCGTGTGCCTAGGCCGTGTGCCTAGGCCGTGTGCCTAGGCCGTGTGCCTAGGCTAGGCCGTGTGCCTAGGCCGTGTGCCTAGGCCGTGTGCCTAGGCCGTGTGCCTAGGCGTGTCCTAGGCCGTGTGCCTAGGCCGTGTGCCTAGGCCGTGTGCCTAGGCCGTGTGCCTAGGCCGTGTGCCTAGGCCGTGTGCCTAGGCCGTGTGCCTAGGCCGTGTTTGGCTAGGCCGTGTACCTAGGCCGTGTACCTAGGCCGTGTACCTAGGCCGTGTACCTAGGCGTGTACCTAGGCCGTGTACCTAGGCCGTGTACCTAGGCCGTGTCGCTAGGCCGTGTGCCTAGGCGTACCTAGGCGTGTACCTAGGCTGTGTATCTAGGCTGCACCTAGGCTGTGTACTAGGCTGTAACAGAGTATCAGGACTGTTGGAGTGTTGTATTGTAATAAAGAAGTTACCTCTACAAGTGTCTCCGAAACCCATTACACCTGTAACCGCATGTCGTGTCAACCCTTCAGATTCACCCCCGAATTCTCGCACAGGCAAATGTAGTTTTCAGGTCACCACTGCGTACAGCCGTTTCAGTACGGGCAGAACTAAACAATTCGTGTCTATTTGTTTGTGTGTTGCTGCCTTGCGATGGGAATTTGTAGGATGAACGCTGGATGTATAAGGAGCACGGGGCGATCAGTAAGGTCTGAACTGGTTTGTGATAAGGCAGGCCACTGATAAGTGGGTGACAGGTATGGTTTAGTGTAGTGTATAGTGTAGTGTACAGTGTAGTGTTAATGTAGTGTATAGTGTAGTGTGTAGTGTGTAGTAGTGATATAGTGATGTAGTGTGTAGTGTATATTAGTGTATAGTGTAGTGTATAGTGTAGTGTGTAGCAGTGTAGTAGTGTAGTGTATAGTCGTGAATGTATAGTAGTGTAGTGTATAGTGTAGTGTGTAGTGTATAGTGTAGTGTATAGTGTAGTGTATAGTGTAGTGTGTAGTGTATAGTGTATAGTAGTGTAGTGTATAGTGTATAGTAGTGTAGTAGTGTAGTGTATAGTGTAGTGTAGTAGTGTTATAGTGTAGTGTATAGTGTAGTAGTGTGGTGTGTAGTAGTGTAGTGTATAGTGTAGTGTATAGTAGTGTAGTGTATAGTGTAGTATAGTGTAGTGTAGTATAGCAGTGTAGTGTAGTAGTGTAGTGTATATGTAGGTAGTAGTGTAGTATACTCGCAGACCTATCAACCCACACGGTTTACTCCGTATTCTTGTCGATGTGAAATTGAGTGTTCAGGTTGACGGCTACGCAAACCGGCACTCCGCTCTCACACCCCCACAGAAACTCGACAGACGATGAGCTCATTAAACACGCACACATATATTATACATGTGTGTGTAGTAGTGTGGTGTGTAGTAGTGTAGTGTGTAGTAGTGGTGTATAGTAGTGTGGTGTGTAGTAGTGTAGTGTATAGTAGTGGTGTATAGTAGTGTAGTGTGTAGTAGTGTAGTGTATAGTGTAGTGTATAGCAGTGTAGTGTATAGTAGTGGTGTATAGTAGTGTGGTGTGTAGTAGTGTAGTGTATAGTAGTGTAGTGTATAGTGTAGTGTGTAGTGTGTAGTAGTGTAGTGTATAGTGTAGTGTATAGTGTAGTGTATAGTAGTGTAGTATATAGTGTAGTGTGTAGTAGTGTGGTGTATAGTAGTGTGGTGTATAGTAGTGTAGTGTATAGTAGTGTAGTGTATAGTGTAGTGTGTAGTAGTGTAGTGTATAGTGTAGTGTATAGTGTAGTGTATAGTAGTGTAGTATATAGTGTAGTGTGTAGTAGTGGTGGTGTATAGTAGTGTGGTGTATAGTAGTGTAGTAGTGTAGTGTATAGTGTAGTGTGTAGTAGTGTAGTCTATAGTAGTGTAGTGTATAGTGTAGTGTATAGTGTAGTGTATAGTAGTGTGGTGTATAGTGTAGTGTGTAGTGTAGTGTATAGTGTAGTAGTGTAGTAGTGTATAGTGTAGTGTATAGTAGTGTAGTAGTGTAGTGTATAGTGTAGTATACTCGCAGACCTATCAACCCACACAGTTTACTCCGTATTCTTGTCGATGTAAAATTGAGTGTTCAGAGTTGACGGCTACGCAAACCGGCACTCCGCTCTCACACCCCACAGAAAACTCGACAGACGTTGTGCTCATTAAACACGCACACACAATATATTATACATGTGTGTGGTGTAGTAGTGTGGTGTGGTAGTAGTGTAGTGTGTAGTAGTGTAGTGTGTAGTAGTGTATAGTGTAGTGTGTAGTAGTGTGGTGTGTAGTAGTGTATAGTGTAGTGTATAGTAGTGTGGTGTATAGTAGTGGTGTATAGTAGTGTGGTGTGTAGTAGTGTATAGTGTAGTATATAGTAGTGGTGTATAGTAGTGTAGTGTGTAGTAGTGTGGTGTATAGTGTAGTGTATAGTAGTGTAGTGTATAGTGTAGTAGTGTAGTGTATAGTGTAGTGTATAGTAGTGTAGTTTATAGTGTAGTGTATAGTAGTGTAGTGTATAGTGTAGTAGTGTAGTGTATAGTGCAGTGTATAGTGTAGTGTATAGTGCAGTGTATAGTGTAGTGTATAGCAGTGTAGTGGTGTAGTAGTGTAGTGTATAGTGTAGTATAGTAGTGTAGTGTATAGTGTAGTGTATAGTGTAGTGTAGTAGTGTAGTTCTAGACTTGAAGCTTTCGTGACTGCAAGGAATCATATTCTTAGGTGTTTTCGGTAAAGTCCGCTCTCACACCCCAAAGAAACTCGACAGACGATGAGCTCATTAAACACGCACACATATATATTATACATGTGTGTGTGTGTGGGTTATCAAGTGTAGCACGTGTCGTTGCAAGATCACAACCCACGGCTAATCAGTGACTACGGATTTAGTCCCGACGATTACAGAATCATTGCTTCGCATTCATTTTCGTTGCCAAAAAAATCGGATGAAACGAAACGGGGGAAAAAAACAATAACAGATTAGCACCCTCGACTTCAAAGCGGTAAACTCGCGTGGATGAGGCTTCAAAGAAAATAAGAAAAAAAACTACGACCGATGAAAACGGCGCAGTTTTTGGCAAATGGCGGTCACGCGATTTCAAAGTTTCGTTTGCGACTACGGCAATTTTGGGGCCGTCCATAAATGACGTCACGAGATTATGGACGATTTTTGACCCCCTGCCCGCCCTCAAATGACGTCACACAGCTCTGCCCCCCCCCCCCAATAAAAAAATGCTTCAAATCGCTTTTAAACTATTGTCATTGTAGTGCGTATTTAATGCAGCGCTGCACTTTGATGTTGTACGAGAAAACATCAAAAAGTATTTCTAGATTTGAAGCTTTCGTGACTGCAAGGATTCATACTCTTAATTTTTTCGGTAAAGTCACGTAGGTAAAAAAATGAAATTAAAATAAAAAAAATCACGACGTTTCGGAGGCAACACAAGTCTCCGTCATCAGGTGGGACCGTCACAGCCAGATTTGCTGTTTCAAGTAAAATCAATTTATATTCAGCAAATCAATTGATACACAGCAAATCTGGCTGTGACGGTTCCCACCTGATGACGGACACTTGTGTTGCCTCCGAAACGTCGTGATTTTTGTATTAATTTTAATTAATTTTTTTTTACCCACGTGACTTTCCCGAAAGAACGTGTCGTCTACATTCATTTAAAGTTGCGCATTTTCACGTGACGTCACATTTCTCAACCCCCACCACCCTCCCCCCAAAGGTGCGTGATGTCATTTATGGCTGGCGGGTGCTCTGTGAAGAACAAGAGGATTGGCTTCTGGTGGCTCGCTGCGTATAATAAATTCACGACGATTTTGACTTCCGTTCAAATTCGGGACCTCAGGGTGCCGCCATGTTCCGTATGACGCGTTCCACGATTCTGTGACGTCATAGCCACGCCCACTGCCAACCACCCGACGGGAGCTGATTGGTTGATCGCGAGGCAGCGGTTTGCGTGGAAACATTCGCTCGGCCATACACACCCCGCAAGCCCCATTCACTCGTTTACTCACTCACCCACTCGTTCACTCACTCACCCACTCGTTCACTCACTCATTCACCTACTCACTCACTCATTCACTCACCCACCCACTCGTTCACTCAGCCACCCAACTCACTCATCCACTCACTCATTCACTTACCCACTCACTCACCCACTCATTCATTCACTCACCCACCCACTCATTCACTCAGCCACCCAACTCACTCATCCACTCACTCATTCACTTACCCACTCACTCACCCACTCATTCATTCACTCACCCACCCACTCGTTCACTCAGCCACCCAACTCACTCGTCCACTCACCCACTCACTCACCCACCCGTTCACCCACCCACTCGTTCACTCACCCCACCCACTCGTTCACTCACCCACCCACCCACTCACTCGTTCACTCACCCACCCACTCGTTCACTCACCTACCCACTCGTTCACTCACCCACCCACTCGTTCACTCACCCACCCACTCGTTCACTCACCCACCCACTCGTTCACTCACCTACCCACTCGTTCACTCACGCACCCACTCATTCACTCACCCACCCACTCATTCACTCACGCACCCTCTCACTCACTCATCCGCACATTCACCCACTCTCCAATTAAACCCACTCGCTAATTGACCCACTCACTCTCCCATTCACACACTCACTCATTCACCCACCCACTCACTCGTTCACTCACCCACCCACCCATCCATTCACTCACCCACCCACTCATTCAGTCACGCACCCTCTCACTTAATCATTCGCACACTCACCCACTCTCCCATTCACACACTCACTCATTCACTGACCCCCCCCCCCCCACCCACTCATTCACTCACCCACCCACTAATTCACCTACCCGCACACAGTGGGTGGCCAGCACCACAATGACGGTGATAGCGGTGGTGGTAGCGATGGTGGTAGCGATGGTGGTGATCATGGAGGTGTTGGTGGTGATGACGGTGGTGACGATGGTAGTGATGGTGGTCGTGATGGTGGTGACGATGTTTGCGATGGTGGTGGTGGTGACTGTGGTAGCGGTGGTGGTGGTGGTACTGATGGTGGTGATGGTAGTGATGGTGGTGGCGATGGTAGTGATGGTGGTGATGGTGGTGATGGTAGTGATGGTGGCGATGGTAGTGATGGTGGTCGTGATGGTGGTGACGATGTTTGTGATGGTGGTGATAGTGACGGTGGTAGCGATGGTGGTGATGGTGGTGGTAGTGATGGTGGTGGTGGTAGTGACAGTGGGTAGCGATGGTGGTGATGGTGGTGATGGTGGTGATGGTGGTGGTAGTGGTATTGATAGTGGTGGTAGTGATGGTGGTGGTGATGGTGGTGGCGATGGTGGTGACGATGTTTGCGATGGTGGTGGTGGTGACTGTGGTCGCGGTGGTGGTGATGGTGGTGGTAGTGGTATTGATGGTGGTGGTAGTGACGGTAGTAGCGATGGTGGTGATGGTGGTGGCGATGGTGGTGGTGGGGTAGTGGTGCTGGTGATAGTGGTGGAGACCAAGGCGGTCGGGCATGGTGGTGGTGGTGGTGGTGCTGGTAGCCACCCACCCCCTCGTGTGCCACAGTGCCGGTAGCCTTCATAGCTGCTGCTGCTGCTACTACTCGCTAACAGCACTTGCCCCTGCAGTTCCGTTGAGGCTACACGGAGAATTGTTTGTCTTGGTGGTAGTGGTGGTGGTGGCGGCGGTGGGGAGCGGTGGTGCAGCGGTTAGCGCGCTGCGCTACGAGACCCGTCGACCCCGAGTTCCATTCCAGGTCACGTACGGAAGGGAGGCAGATTCCGGGTGCAACACAGGGGGGCACGTGGGAGGGCAGAGAGGATTCTGGGAAAAGCTGCAAAGGGTTCTGGGTACGCGTGGACTCTGGGTTAGGCAGATACAAAAATCTGGACGATAAAAAAAACAGAGAAAAAACGGGGGATTGTGGGTAGGAGTAGAGGAGGCTCAGTTCGGACGGAGGGGATTGTGGGTAGGCAGAGGGGATTGTGGGTAGGCAGAGGGGATTGTGGGTAGGCAGAGGGGATTGTGGGTTAGCGGCGGAGGCCAACTGGGCGGAACAAACCTCCACCGGGCGATTAGCAGCAAAGCCTCCTGGGTAAAACGGAGGATTCTGGTGTTGTAGAGAGCCTGGTTAGACGTAGAGGATGCTGGGCTTGTGGGTAGGCAGAGGGGATTGTGGGTAGGCAGAGGGGCTTGTGGGTAGGCAGAGGGGATTGTGGGTAAGGCGTTGTGGTCCTGGCGGGTAGGCAGAGGGGATTGTGGGTAAGGCGGTGGGGTCCTGGCGGGTAGGCAGAGGGGATTGTGGGTAGGCAGAGGGGATTGTGGGTAAGGCGGTGGTCCTGGCGGGTAGGCAGAGGGGATTGTGGGTAGGTAGAGGGGATTGTGGGTAAGGCGGTGGTCCTGGCGGGTAGGCAGAGGGGATTGTGGGTAGGCAGAGGGGATTGTGGGTAAGGCGGTGGTCCTGGCGGGTAGGCAGAGGGGATTGTGGGTAGGTAGAGGGGATTGTGGGTAAGGTGGTGGTCCTGGTGGGTAGGCAGAGGGGATTGTGGGTAGGCAGAGGGGATTGTGGGTAAGGTGGTGGTCCTGGTGGGTAGGCAGAGGGGATTGTGGGTAAGGCAGTGGTCCTAGTGGCTAGGCAGAGGGGATTGTGGGTAAGGCGTTGGTGGCTAGGCGGTGTTCCTAGTGGCTAGGCAGAGGGGATTGTGGGTAAGGAGTTGGTGGCTAGGAGGTGGTACTGGTGGCTAGGCAGAGGGGATTGTGGGTAAGGCGTTGGTGGCTAAGAGGTGGTACTGGTGGGTAGGCAGAGGGGATTGTGGGTAAGGCGTTGGTGGCGAGGCAGAGGGGATTGTGGGTAAGGCGTTGGTGGCTAGGCGGTGGTACTAAGCGAGTAGACGTTGTAGGCCAGGGCCACCAGCAGGGCGACGGCAGCCGGCACCAGAAAGGTCGTCCAGGAGCTGCGGGGGTCACAGGGGTCACGTGATCAATGGGGGGTCAAAGGGTCAAAGGGTCACCAGGGTCAGGTGGTCACAGGGTGAATGGGTTACCGAGTCACATGGTCACCAGGTCACAGGGTCAAGTGATCAAGGGGTCACCGTGGGCAAAGAGTCACGTGATCAATGGGGGGTTACTGGGTCAAAGGGTCACCGGGGTCAGGTGGTCACAGGGTGAATTGGTTACCGAGTCACATGGTCAGCAGGTCACCGGGTCACAGGGTCACCGTGGGCAAGGGGTCACGTGATCAATGGGGGGGTCAAAGGGTCACCGGGGTCAGGTGGTCACAGGGTGAATGGGTTACACAATCACATGGTCACCAGGTCACGTGATCAAGGGGTCACCGTGGGCAAGGGGTCAAATGGTCACGTGATCACAGGGGGTCACGGGGGCAAGGGGTCAAATGGTCACGTGATCAAAGGGGGTCACGGGGGCAAGGGGTCACCGGGGTCACAGGTCAAAGGGGGTCACAAGGTCATGGGGTGATGGGCGTGGTGAGCGGAATGTGTTACCCCCGGTTGGAGTCTGAGGTGTTCGTGATGACATCTTCCTGCAAAGCAGAACAACCACGCAGAGTCAACCTGGCTAAGGGTGGAGTGGGGGTGGAGTGGGGGTGGAATGGGGGTGGAGTGGGGGGTGGAGTGGGGGTGGAGCGGGGGTGGAGCGGGGGGTGGAGTAGGGGGTGGAGTAGGGGTGGAGTGGGGGGTGGAGTGGGGGGTGGAGTGGGGGTGGAGTAGGGGGTGGGGGAGTGGGGGGTGGAGTAGGGGTGGAGTGGGGGTGGGGGTGGAGCGGGGGTTGGAGTGGGGGAGGAATGGGGGGTGGAGTAGGGGTGGAGTAGGGGGTGGAGTGGGGGTGGAGTGGGGGTGGAGTTGGGTGGAGTGGGGGGATGGAGTGGGGGTGGAGTGGGGGTGGAGTGGGGGTGGAGTGGGGGGTGGGGGTGGAGTGAAGGTGGAATGGGGGTGGAGTGGGGGTGGAGTGGGGGGTGGAGTAGGGGTGGAGTGGGGGGTGGAGTGGGGGGTGGAGTGGGGGTGGAGTGGGGGGTGGAGTGGGGTGGAGTAGGGGGTGGAGTGGGGGGTGGAGTTGGGGTGGAGCGGGGGGTGGAGTGGGGGTGGGGTGGAGCAGGGGGTGGAGCAGGGGGTGGAGTGGGGGGTGGAGTGGGGGTGGAGTGGGGGTGGAGTGGGGGTGGAGTGGGGTGGAGTTGGGTGGAGTGGGGGATGGAGTGGGGGTGGAGTGGGGGTGGAGTGGGGGTGGAGTGGGGTGGAGTGGGGGGTGGGGGTGGAGTGAAGGTGGAGTGGGGGTGAAGTGGGGGTGGAGTGGGGGGTGGAGTGGGGGGTGGAGTGGGGGGTGGAGTGGGGGTGGAGTGGGGGGTGGAGTGGGGGTGGAGTGGGGGTGGAGTAGGGGGTGGAGTGGGGGTGGAGTGGGGGGTGGAGTTGGGGTGGAGTGGGGGTGGAGCGGGGGGTGGAGTGGGGGTGGGGGTGGAGCAGGGGTGGAGCAGGGGGTGGAGCAGGGGGTGGAGCAGGGGGTGGAGTGGGGGGTGGAGTGGGGGTGGAGTGGGGGGTGGAGTAGGGGGTGGAGTGGGGGTGGAGTGGGGGTGGAGTGGGGGTGGAGTGGGGGGTGGAGCGGCGGTGGAGTGGGGGGTGGAGTAGGGGGTGGAGTGGGGGTGGAGTGGGGGTGCAGTGGGGGTGGAGTGGGGGGTGGAGTGGGGTGGAGTGGAGTGGGGGGTGGAGTGGGGGTGGAGTGGGGGGTGGAGTGGGGGTGGAGTGGGGGGTGGAGTGGAGTGGGGGTGGAGTGGGGGTGGAGTGGGGGTGGGGGTGGAGCGGGGGGTGGAGTGGGGGTGGAGTGGGGGGTGGAGTGGGGGTGGAGTGGGGGGTGGAGTGGGGGGTGGAGTGGGGGTGGAGTGGGGGGTGGAGTGGGGGGTGGAGTGGGGTGGAGTTGGGGGTGGAGTGGGGGGTGGAGTGGGGGGTGGAGTGGGGGGTGGAGTGGGGGTGGAGTGGGGGGTGGAGTGGGGGTGGAGTAGGGGTGGAGTGGGGGGTGGAGTGTGGGTGGAGTGGGGGTGGAGTGGGGGTGGAGTGTGGGTGGAGTGGGGTGGAGTGGGGGGTGGAGTGGGGGTGGAGTGGGGGTGGAGTGGGGGTGGAGTGGGGGGTGGAGTAGGGGGTGGAGTAGGGTGGAGTGGAGGTGGAGTGGGGGTGGAGTGGGGGTGGAGTAGGGGGTGGAGCGGGGGGGTGGAGTGGGGGTGGAGTAGGGGGTGGAGTAGGGGTGGAGTGTGGGTGGAGTGGGGGTGGAGTAGGGGTGGAGTAGGGGTGGAGTGGGGGTGGAGTGGGGGGTGGAGTGGAGGGTGGGGTGAGGTGGAGTGGGGTGGAGTGGGGGTGAGTGAGGTGGAGTGGGGGTGGAGTTGGGGTGGAGTGGGGGTGGAGTGGGGGGGAGTGAGGTGGAGTGGGGGTGGAGTGGGGGGTGGAGGGGGGGTGGAATGGGGGTGGAGTGGGGGTGGAGTGGGGGTGGAGCGGGGGTGGAGTGCAGTGGGGGGTGGAGTGGGGGTGGAGTGGGGGTGGGGGTGGAGTGGGGGTGGAGTGGGGGTGGAGGGGTGGGGGGTGAGTGTGGGGTGGAGTGGGGGGTGGAGTGGGGGTGGGTGGGGTGGAGTGGGGTGAGTGGGGGGGGTGGAGCAGGGGGGTGGAGTGGAGGTGGAGTGGGGGTGGCGTGGGGGGGTGGAGCGGGGGTGGAGCGGGGGTGGAGCGGGGGTGGAGTGGGGGGTGGAGTAGGGGTGGGAGTGGGGGTGAGTGGGGGGGTGGAGTGGGGGGTGGAGTGGGGGGTGGGGGGTGGAGTGGGGGTGAGTGGGGGTGGAGTGGGGGGTGGAGGTGGGGGTGGGAGTGGGGGGTGGAGTGGGGGGTGGACGGGGGGTGGAGGGGGGTGGAGCGGGGGTGGAGTGGGGTGGGGGGTAGAGTGGGAGGTGGAGTGGGGGTGGAGTAGGGGTGGAGTGGGGGTGGAGTAGGGGGTGGAGTGGGGGTGGAGTGGGGGGTGGAGTGGGGGGTGGAGTGGGGGGTGGAGTGGAGGGGTGGAGTGGGGGGTGGGGGTGGAGTGGGGGGTGGAGTAGGGGTGAGTGGGGGTGGAGTGGGGGTGGAGTGGGGTGGAGTGGGGGGTGGAGTGGAGGTGGAGTGGGGGGTGGGGGTGGAGGGGTGGAGTGGGGGGTGGAGGGGGGGGGTGGGGGTGGGGAGGGGGGGGGGGGGGGTGGGAGTGGGGGGGGTGGAGGTGGGGGTGGGGAGGTGGAGGGGGGTGGAGTGGGGGTGGAGTGGGGGGTGGAGTGGGAGGTGAGTGGGGGTGGAGTGGGGGGTGGAGGTTAGGGGTGGAGGTGTGGGGGTGGAGTGGTGGGTGGAGTGGGGTGGAGTGGGGGGGAGTGGGGGTGGAGTGGGGGTGGAGTGGGGGGGGAGTGGGGTGGAGTGGTGGGGTGGAGTGGGGGTGGAGTGGGGTGGAGTGGGGGGTGGAGTGGGGGTGGAGTGTGGGGTGGAGTGGGGGTGGAGTGGGGGTGGAGTGGGGGTGGGGGATGTGGGGGTGGAGTGGGGGGTGCAGTGGGAGGTGGAGGTGGGGGGTGGTGGGGGTGCAGTGTGGGGTGGGTGGGGGGGTGGAGTGGGGGTGGAGTGGGGGTGGAATGGGGTGGAGTGGGGTGGAGTGGGGGT
>WFAB01003841.1:0-12098 GCA_018977245.1 Lethenteron camtschaticum
TGCGCGTGCATCACGAACATGCACGAAGTGCTCACGAAAGACGTCCTCACATCTCAACGCCTCGATTGAAGGAAGGACACGGGAGGAGACTTCTCCTCCACGCCGCTGTGTTGCAGAGTAAACTCAGCACGTGGCAAGCTGCCTGCCTGATGAAGCTGGTTGTAATTTGATGGTGGAATGTCGTGCCCCGGATTGTAAATGTTGTGGAATCGGTCTCCAGCACAACGGTGTGCTGGACAATACACTGAACTATACACTACACTATACACTACTATACACTACTATAGACTACACTATACACTACACTACTATACACTACTATATACACTACACTACTATACACTACACTATACACTACACTACTATACACTAGACTAGACACTACAATATACACTACACTATACACTACACTACTATACACTACACTACTATACACTACACTAGACACTACAATATACACTACACTATACACTACTATACACTACACTATACACTACACTATACACTACACTATACACTACACTATACTAAACACTACAATACACTACAATATACACTACACTACTATACACTACACACTATTGCTGTACTATTATACTACACTATACACTGCACTATACACTACTATACACTACACTATACACTACACTATACACTGCACTATACACTGCACTATACACTACTATACACTACACTATACACTACACTACTATACACTACACTATACACTACTATACACTACACTACTATACACTGCACTATACACTACTATACACTACACTATACACTACTATACACTACACTACTATACACTACACTATACACTACTATACACTACACACTACTATACACTGCACTATACACTACTATACACTACACTACACACTATTGCTGTACTATTATACTGCACTTTACACTGCACTATACACTACACTATACACTACACTATACACTACACTATACACTGCACTATAGACTACACTATACACTACACTATACACTAGTGCTGTACTAGTAACCAATTGGCACGTTCTGTTTACGTGACAGACCTTACTATAATTGGCTGTGTCCGGTGGTGGCGGGTTTAACGACACATTTATATATTTACACGATCTAACCCAGCGGTCGGGAACCTATGGCTCGCGAGCCATATATGGCTCTTCCGGTGACGGCATATGGCTCCCAGACAATTTTGAGTTGAAAAAAATAATAATAAAAAAATAAAAATAAAATCAGTTTGGAACTGATTTTAAAATACTTGTGATAGTGCTTAATAATACTGTGTCATTTTAAAGTAAACAGAAATTAGTTTTGAAGATAAAATTTCTCGGGTCACGGGTCCCGTGACCAGAAGTCACGTTAAAAGTAAGACATATTTAATTTATTATACGTTAAAAATACTATATGGCTCTCAATGAAATATATTTAGAAATATTTGGCTTTTATGGCTCTCCCAGTCAAAAAGGTTCCCGACCCCTGGGCTAACCCCAAACAAACCTCGATTGTGTATCACGCCTCATTATGCAGCCTGGACATTCCACCAATCGGAACATCGCCCACGCTGGCCCCTCCCCTCGTCCCTCCCCTCGCCCCTCCCCTCACCCCTCCCACCCCTTCCAGCCCCTCCCCTCGCCCCTCCCCTCGCCCTCACCCCTCCCCTAGCCCCTCCCACTCCCTCCCGCCCCTCCCCTCGCCCCCCCCACTCCCTCCCACCCCTCCCCTCGCCCCTCCCCCCCACCCCTCCCCTCGCCCCTCCCCTCGCCCCTCCCACCCCTTCCCACCCCTCGCCCCTCCCCTCGCCCCCCCCACTCCCTCCCACCCTCCCCTCGCCCTCACCCCTCCCCTCGCCCCTCCCCCCCACCCCTCCCCTCGCCCCTCCCCCCCACCCCTCCCACCCCTTCCCACCCCTCGCCCCTCCCCTCGCCCCCCCACTCCCTCCCACCCCTCCCCTCGCCCCTCCCCCCCACCCCTCCCTCGCCCCTCCCCTCGCCCCTCCCACTCCCTCCCACCCCTCCCCTCGCCCCTCCCCCCACCCCTCCCCTCGCCCCTCCCCTCGCCCCCCCCACCCCTTCCCACCCCTCGCCCCTCCCCTCGCCCCCCCACCCCTTCCCACCCCTCCCCTCGCCCCTCCCCCCTCCCCTCGCACCTCCCCTCGCCCCTCCCCTCGCCCCTCCCCCCTCCCCTCGCCCCTCCCCCCTCCCCTCGCACCTCCCCTCGCCCCTCCCCTCGCCCCTCGCCCCTCCCCCCTCCCTCGCACCTCCCCTCGCCCCTCCCCTCGCCCCTCCCCCCTCCCCTCGCCCCTCCCCTCGCCCCTCGCACCTCCCCTCGCCCCTCCCACCCCTTCCCACCCCTCCCCTCGCCCCTCCCCCCCACCCCTCCCCTCGCCCCTCCCCTCGCCCCCCCCCACCCCTTCCCACCCCTCGCCCCTCCCCTCGCCCCCCCCCACCCCTTCCCACCCCTCGCCCCTCCCCTCGCCCCCCCCACCCCTTCCCACCCCTCCCCTCGCCCCTCCCCCCTCCCCTCGCACCTCCCCTCGCCCCTCTCCTCGCCCCTCCCCCCTCCCCTCGCCCCTCCCCCTCGCCCCTCCCCTCGCCCCTCGCCCCTCCCCTCGCACCTCCCCTCGCCCCTCCCCTCGCCCCTCCCCCCTCCCCTCGCCCCTCCCCCCTCCCCTCGCACCTCCCCTCGCCCCTCCCACCCCTTCCCACCCCTCCCCTCGCCCCTCCCCCCCACCCCTCCCCTCGCCCCTCCCCTGCAGCCCCGACAGTGACCCATGAAGTCAGAATCTGAATATTTATTTTTACGCTGGAGGAGGAATCCGACGAGCTACGAAGAACGTTACAACAACGAACAATAACAACAACAAACAACAAACATTTACGAAATACGATGATGATGATGATGGGATGGTATTGTTATATGCAACACAAAGATCCCCCGTGTAGCCTTAACAGACTGTGGGGGCAAGTGCTGTTAGCGAGTAGCAGCACTTGTGAAGGCTACCGGCGCTGTGGCACACGAGGGGGTGGGTGGCCAGCACCACGCCCGGCCGCCTTTGTCTCCCCGGTGGCGAAGTTTACTACACACTCACTTGAGGCTGAGTCGACCTAGGGGAGGCCCAGGACCGTGAGCGGGAATTGAACTCGGATCGCCGGGTTCGTAGCAAAGTCTAGGTAAAGGTAAACACATCAACTTAAAATTATTAATTCAAATACAACGAAATAATTGTTTTTTTTTGCATCTTACCAAGTAAACCCCCCCCCCCTTTAAGCTATTGGCTTCTATTACATTGGCCAACACACTTTTTGTGGCATAAGGATGCCGATTCCAAATCTGGTATCAGTTTTTGTCTATCACATCAGGTTTTTGAGATATCAAATATTGAATTTTCAAAAAAACTGCAGAAGAAAAATATTCAATAAATGTGGATATCTATGTAGTAAGTATATATGGAGGCTTGACGACAGGATCGGAGGCACACTTATTTATTACACCAACACAGTTGTACAGGTCACTTGGCTACAGGGATTCTCGACAGCTAACCCCTCTAACCTATACCAATTCCTCCACTACGGGACTAGGGGAGGCTATCTGTCCCAGCTTGGTTAAGCTGGGATCCCGGCTCCCTGAGTCACCAGACCAGCTTCGTCTGGGCTCTCGGGGCCACGCCACCGGCTTGCCCTGGTCGGCCCTTATAAGGACAGCGAGCCAGGGGAGCTCTGGGGCCTACACTAGCTGGTCTTCCGTCTTCTCTGGTTAAAGCTGAGTCCCGACCTCGAGCCCTCGAGCTCATCACCTTTTATAGGACTCGCCCCCGAGGGGGGGCCCGTGGGGGATACACATGCGGACGTCGGTGCTAGCGCCACCCTTGTGTACGGCCGTAACCCCGCCCCTTGTGTTTGTTGGCCATCCGTGGCCATGCATAATCACACCTCAACATTCGTAGCCATGCGCAATTACACCTCTACATCACCCCCCCCTGTACAGCTCGCAGCCGTCCCTGGCTGCAAAAAAAAAAAATCAGAATAAAGGTGCATCCCTCACAAAAACCCCGTGTGTGTGCCTCGCGTAATTTTTAACAAGAACAAGAGAACCTTAACAAGAACAACAACAGGAAGAGAGAGAGAGAGAGAGAAAAAAAATAACCCGACGCACCCCCCCCGAATAAATACCCCAAAACCAACATATATACACACACTCCGGACGCCACCCCTCCCATTGTCCGCAAGGCCCCCAACGGCCGACCTCACAATAGTCTGCGCGTTTTGGCGCGCGTCCGCGCGGCGGGCCCGTCACAAGGGCCCGTCCTGGCACGCTCAGTGACGGTTGTTGACGGTCCGGGTGCAAGAGAGTCAGGCGTCGCTGCCGAGTGACCCCCGACCCCTCCGGGAGGGGTTGGTGGGTGTGGACCCGTCACTCCTGTTTCACCTGGGGACGGAACAGTTGGCGCCAGGTTAGGCGAGTGCAGCGACGACGGGGAGTCGGCGACACCCTCACACGTTTGGCCATGCGTGTGTGTGTGTGAACCACGGGGCGGCGCGACAAATGGTTTTAACCTTGAGGGGTGCACATACCACCGGCGCCTCCCCCATTTGACGCGAACACATTGCGGCCGCAAAACCTGCACGACCTCCACTGGCCCCCGCCACGGCCGTACCAATTTCGACGAGGTTGCCAGCGGCACCTGAGGACAGTGCAACCACGCCCTGTCCCCTGGTTCCCATTTGACCACCTGCACCCGCCCCAACCGAAGCCTCTCGTTCGCCTTCTGGCGGAGTTCAGAATTTTGCACGGCCGCTTCCCGCGCCTCAGACAATTTAGCGATGTTAAATTTAATGTGTTCGGACAAATTAGACTTCGCCGGGAGCGCCGAGAGCTTCAGCTGGGTCGCCACAGGGGGGTTAACTTCGCGCCCATACATCAAAAAGAAAGGGGAAAATCCGGTGGCCGCATGAGGAGCCATTCTGTAGGCCTGCAACACACCGGCTATGCGGAGGTCCCAATCCGTCTGGGATACCGACACCTGCTGGGACAGCATGGACGTGATGGTCCGATGCAGCCGTTCCACCATCCCGTCAGTTTGTGGGTGATACGGAGAGGTCCGAACCTTCTCCGTACCCAAGAGGTCGCACACCTCACGTAGGAGTTTACCAGAAAAATTCCTACCCTGGTCAGTAAGCAGCCGTTCCGGAGCACCTTTGTCGAGGACATAGCCCTGGACAAAGGCCTCCGCGATGGCTGCTGCCGACTGGTTCGCCAGGGCCAGGCCATAGGCCATCTCGTGAAGTATTCAACCCCCGTTAGTAAATACCTATTGCCCCTGGGCGTAGCGGGAAATGGCCCAAGTATGTCCAGAGCGACGAGCTCGTTAACCCGGGAAACTTTTATGGACTGCAGCGGAGGGTTGGACCCCCTCGCAGGCAGCTTCCTCTGCGCGCATTGCGTGCATGACCCCAAGAGATCCCCCACGTCCTTTTCCATGCCCGGCCAGAAGAAATCCAGCTGGAGCGTGGCAAAGGTCTTGTGAACCCCCAAGTGCAGAAGCCGCTCATGAACAGCCCATACCACCTTACCCCTTAAAGCAGCAGGCACCACAAGCCGCTGGCGCCGGGTTTTTCCATCCCAGTGCATCAAAAGACCCTGGAACAACCCCCACGAGTCAACGTTTTCCACCCCCTGACCAGCCCCCCCGACGCGACGGCGCAAAGCGAGGAGGGAGGTGTCCTCCATTTGGAGGCGTCCCCATTCCGCGACCGGCAACCCCAGCAACGAATCCCTCCCTTCTTGCTCGATAGGACCCAAAGCCGAAGGTGCATCGGTAGCGGCCACGAGGACCGAATCGGTGGTGACGTTCGGGGGCCTACAACGCCCCGAACCCAACAGGCACGCGCACTCCGAAGTGGGTGGCAATCGTGACAGGGCGTCAGCGTTCGTGTGGCGGACACCCTTACGATATGTGGTGACAAAGTCATAGTCTTGGAGGATCTCCAACCATCGAGACAACTGGCCCGATGGTTGTTGAACCCGCAGGGCGTACTGTAGGGCCGCATGATCTGTACGGACGGTGAACCGCCGACCGTACAGATACGGGCGGTACTGCTGAATGAAATAAACAATGGCCAATAATTCCCGACGGGTAACGCAGTACCGCTGTTCGGCTGGAGACAGTACCCGACTACCGTAAGCCACCACATGCTCTACGCCCCCGATGAGCTGGGACAGCACACCCCCGATGCCCGTGTTACTTGCGTCAGTATCGAGCAAGAAGGGTTGTGAAAAATCCGGGTAATTCAACGGCGGAGCTCCCACCAAAGCATTTCTGAGGGCGCGAAAAGCAGCCTCCTCCTCCGGCCCCCAATGAAACCTGACTCCCTTGGACGTCAAGGCATGCAATGGTTTCGCAATCGTAGCGAAGTCAGCCACAAATCGCCGATAATACGACGCGAACCCAATGAAACTCCTGACCTCTCCCACAGAGGTGGGAGTCGGCCAGGAGCTGACGCATTCCGTTTTGGCGGGATCAGTGGATATCCCCGAGCGCCCAACAATGTGACCCAAATATCGCACCGATTCGCGGAGTAAATGGCACTTCTGTGGTTTAAATTTCAAATTGGCAGCCCGCATTTTGAGAAAAACAGCACGCAACCTCTGGAGGTGTTCCTCGAAGGATTTGCTAAAGACGATGACATCGTCTAAGTAAATCAAACACGAATCCCATTGCAAACCTGCCAAGACCAATTCCATTAACCGCTGAAAAGTTGCCGGCGCAGAATGTAAACCCATCGGCAAACGGTTAAATTGGAAGAGGCCCTGCGGTGTACGAAAAGCAGTCTTAGGTTTCGATTCGTCATCCAGAGGAAGCTGCCAGAATCCAGATAGCAAATCAAGGGTGGAAAAGAATCGCGCACCGGCCAAGGCGTCGAGCGACTCATCCATCCGAGGAAGCGGGTACGCATCTGCCACAGAGATTTTGTTGAGACGCCGAAAGTCAACACAAAATCTCAGTGAGCCGTCGTGTTTTTTCACCAAAACGATCGGCGCGCCCCACGGGCTGGTGGAAGGGGAAATGATATCGGCGGCTAGCATGTCATCAACAGCCGATTTGACATGATCCTTTTCGGCGGGACTCAACCGAAAGGGATTTTGGCGGATCGGCGCGCTGTCACCCGTGTCAATATGGTGTCGCAGCAATTTTGTACAACCAATATCAAATTTGTGTTGACTAAAAACGTCAGCAAATTGGCTCAGGAGAACTCGCAGCTGCGCGCGCTGCGAGTCAGACAGGTCCACTGAACCCGCGCAAAGCGCATCCAGCCATCCGTCATCAGAGTCCGAATGCGGTCGCGACGGAGGATCGGTGGATACCTGACCCACGAGTGGTTCCTCATAGGGCACCGGCGTTGCGTGTGCAAGCACGGTCCCTTGAGGAACCACGGCCGTTCGCGATCCCACATTAAGGACTGCAATGAAGGGGTCCCCATCCCCTCTCACCATAGTCTGAGCCGCGAGCAAATCGGGTCCATTGACCCCGGCCCGAGATGGACCCAACAAGACCCCCCGATCCGCAACCCCTGCATCAAACGACCGACGCAACCTAAGAGGGACGAGCATCTGAGCCCCCGGAGGCACGCGCACAGTTTTTGTGACGAGCGCCTGCACGGTGGCAAACGCCCGACGCTCCGTGGTGGGGGAAGACAGAAATGTAACGCGTCGGCCCGACGGGAGCTCAATGCACCCTTGGTCAATAAGGATACGGATGGGCATTTTGGCCAGAAAATCCGTCCCCAACAGGCACGGAACCGCGAGTGAGGAGGAAACCAAAACAGGGCCGGATAATTTAATGTCCCCAATGCAGATAGTGGCGCGGATTTGGCCAATAATGCCCAGAGAGCCTCCGTTAGCGGCATAGCACGGCACGTCAACAGGGAGCAAGGGACGACTTTGAACGGGAAGGATGTTATAAATTAAATCAGATATAATGGTCGCCGATGCCCCTGTGTCAATTAAAATCCGCACCTCTACCCCATCAATGTGACCGACCACGACAGATGATCCCGCCGACGCAGCAACGACACGATGGGCGAGCTCCGACCACTGACCCGGTTGGAGCGCTCGCCGCATTACCGAACAATCGCGCGCGACGGACGGGGAATTTGGAGCCCTGTTTAGTTGAGCGCGTGAGTGTGTGTCGGATGTGTGCGTGGGCCAAACGTGTGAGGTGCCGCGACTCGCCGTATTTCTCTGCTGGAGCTTGGGAGGAGACGGCGTGGCGTCCTGACGAGGTGTCGCCCCGCGCTGACGGGGAGCCCGGCATCCAGACGCAACGTGGCCTTGCAGGCCACAGTTGTAGCAGCGTGTGAGCGCCCCAGATGACCTGGGCTGCTCCTGGCGGCTCAGTCCATTCCGAGCCTGCGGTGCCGCCGATCTCCATTCCCCTCGCCGCTCCACCCCGCAGACCTCCTCCGATGGGAGGGCGGTGGTCGCCATGGCATGGCCGGCCGCCCCCTTTGCCGCCTTCCGACGCAGGGACCGCAAGCCCCCGTGGATGTGGCGCGCGACCAGCAGGGACGACATCTCCGCGTCGTCCTGAGCCAGGACGTTAACGTCCAGCTCGTCAGCGAGTAGCAGCAGCTTCTCAGCCACCATGGCATCCACTCCTTCCTCGTCCATCCTTGGGAAAGCAGCCTTTGCCAGAGCCAGGAGAGCCGTCCGGAAGGCCAGGGGTGACTCGTTGGCGCCCCGACTCCGATCGTGGAACAGCTGCCTGCAGTCCGAAGGCGGCCCATAGACGGCTGACAGCAGCTGCAACGCCAGGTGTAGAGTGGCGCGCTTTTCCCTCGGTGCCGAGGTGAGGGTAGCCAGGGCGTCGTTGTCCAGCATCGCTGGCAGCGCGCGTAGAGCCTCGGCGTCCGACCAGTTCGCCATCTCTTGATGAGCGATGAACCGCCTCTTGAAGCCGCCCCAGTCTCCGTCAGCGCCGACAAATTCTTTAAGAGGCGGCAGACGCTGTTGTAAGGCGGCGTCCGTGGCCGCAGAACGCTCTCCGTCGCTCCCCGCCGATGATACAGTGTGGGCGGGCCGTGCACATGGCATCGCCGGTCGCTCTGATGTTGACGCGCCGGCCGGCGTTGATGATGTCACGGCTTGTGCTTGGCGCTCAGCAGACACGTGACGCGGGCCGGCCCCGCCCTCCGCTCGTACTGTAGAGATGGCGGGAAATTTGACCGCGAGCCGCGTCGGGGTGGCGGGAAACGTCGCCCCGCGCCGGCTGCCGTCGTCGACCCGCGCTGCTCCTCCAGCCCCCAGCCGCGTGATCTCCTCCAACGCGGCGGCCGCGGCGTAGAGCAGGTCCGCCAGGCGGGAGTGGGCCAGCCGGAGTCCCTCGGCCGACGCATCCCCCTCCTCCTGTCGTAGCGGCGCGGGCGTACTCGGCCCCGGCTGCTCCGATTCGGCCCCGGCCATCACTGGTGGAGAATCGGCCGCGGCGTCTTCCATCTCCGACTCCCTGGTACGTGTCGTCCCTCGTGTGTCCATCGTTGGACGTTTACTTCTGACCCCAGATGTAGTAAGTATATATGGAGGCTTGACGACAGGATCGGAGGCACACTTATTTATTACACCAACACAGTTGTACAGGTCACTTGGCTACAGGGATTCTCGACAGCTAACCCCTCTAACCTATACCAATTCCTCCACTACGGGACTAGGGGAGGCTATCTGTCCCAGCTTGGTTAAGCTGGGATCCCGGCTCCCTGAGTCACCAGACCAGCTTCGTCTGGGCTCTCGGGGCCACGCCACCGGCTTGCCCTGGTCGGCCCTTATAAGGACAGCGAGCCAGGGGAGCTCTGGGGCCTACACTAGCTGGTCTTCCGTCTTCTCTGGTTAAAGCTGAGTCCCGACCTCGAGCCCTCGAGCTCATCACCTTTTATAGGACTCGCCCCCGAGGGGGGCCCGTGGGGGATACACATGCGGACGTCGGTGCTAGCGCCACCCTTGTGTACGGCCGTAACCCCGCCCCTTGTGTTTGTTGGCCATCCGTGGCCATGCATAATCACACCTCAACATTCGTAGCCATGCGCAATTACACCTCTACATCTACATAAAATGCTATTATAAACACACTATCCTAAAAATACAGCACCATATTTAAACACTAAAGCAGTCACTGACTCGCAACAACTTGCAATCATAAGTGACAGAGTTAATTTCGGGTAAAATCAATGAAAATGGGGTATGACGATAGCATAAAATGAGATGTGATAGAGCAAATCTGAGATCAGATTTGGAATCGGCACCCTGAAATTAGTTTAAAACAGCTGCAAAAGTCCAGGCCAGAAAAAAATGTTTTTATTTTTTTTGTTGACCAGTGTTATCGGAAGCGACCTGTCTACCCCACACAAACCGATGGCCCCCCACGGATTTCTCGTCGTCGGCGCGTGGAGATTTCCAGCGGCGATTCGACCCGGCCACTATCCGCGTGCCATCTCAATCATCATTCCACTGCGTGGCCGCATTGGGGGCAGAGGTCGCAAACGGGTTTTGATTCCTTACCCGTACCCGTACCCGGCCGCACCAGGGTCGCAAACGGGTACCCGGGTACGGCCGGGTACGGGTACCCGTTTGCGACCTCTGGGATGAAGCCATGTTGCAGGCGCGGGTGGGTTAATTCTAGGAACTTGAATTGTGAGAAGAGACAAGACGTTGGGAAATGAGTGACAAACAGTTACTCACCAGTGACTCACGGCCTACCCGTACCCGGCCGCACCAGGGTCGCAAACGGGTACCCGTACCCGGCCGTACCCGTACCGTACCCGGCCGGGTACGGGTAGGGTACGGGTATCGGGTACCTGATTGCGACCTCTGGGATGAAGCCATGTTGCAGGCGCGGGTGGGTTGATTCTAGGAACTTGAATTGTGAGAAGAGACAAGACGTTGGGAAATGAGTGACAAACAGTTACTCACCAGTGACTCACGGCCTACCCGTACCCGGCCGCACCAGGGTCGCAAACGGGTACCCGTACCCGGCCGGGTACGGGTAGCCGGGTATCGGGTAGGGTACGGGTATCGGGTACCCGATTGCGACCTCTGATTGGGTTTTTTTTTTGTTTAAACGGCGTTAAGGGCCTCGCGTTGATGACGAGGTCGCACATACGAATGCAAACTAAGGGGGACACTGCGTTGAACTGCTCTCGAAGAGCCGCTGATGTTGTCCGTGGCCAGAAATCCAACTCGCCCGTTGTGTTAAGAGCGCAGTGCGCTAACCGCCGCGCCACCGCTCCCCACTCCCCCCCCCCCCCTAGACACTGATTAATTGTTACGTGATTTATACCGCTGGCGATTGTTGCGAATTTTTCCTAACGCGTTATCGTCTTCCTAATGAATCGCTTGAACTTAAAAGGAAGAAAAAACAAACCACGTAAATAGGCGACGTTTCGGGCAACGGGCCTATTTGCCCCCTTTCTTTCAAGAGCAAGTTTTAATTTGCACGCGCCGTGTGAAGAAGGGCCATCGGCCGAAACGTCGCCTATTATATATATTTGTGTGTTGCCCTTGAAACGCCACCGTGGTTTATTTTCCCTTCCTGCTGACACTGAGCGCGATCGATGAGTCCGCGACGATCCCGACGTGATTGACGTTGGGGGAAAAAAGTGATCCCATTAAAGACGTTTCGGGACACACGCCCTCTGATGATGATGCTTCCGCTGCTGCGTTTCGTGTCCGCGTGTTGGCTGCACGAGCCGATCGGTTCCAGAACGGAGGGTTTAGTGCATCAGCTGTGTCCGACTGTCGGTTCAATGATTAATCGTAAGAATAAGAATAATAATCGTGGTCGTGGTCAGAGATCCATAGACTCGTACAGAGACCCATAGACTCGTACAGAGACCCATAGACTCGTACAGAGACCCATAGACTCGTACAGAGACCCATAGACTCGCACAGAAACCCATAGATTCGCACAGAGACCCATAGACTCACACAAGGAGGTTCACCCCATAGACTCACACAGAGATTCATAGACTCACACAGAGACCCATAGACTCCAAATAGACTCACACAGAGATTCCATAGACTCACACAGAGACCCATAGACGTACAGAGAC
>WFAB01003842.1:0-12075 GCA_018977245.1 Lethenteron camtschaticum
CTGTACACACACCTGTACACACACACACCCTGTACAACACACCTGTACCACACCACCTGTACACAACCACCAACACTGTACACACACCACACACACACCTGCCACACACCACACACACCTGTACACACACACCTGTACACACACACACACCTGTACACACACCACACCTGTACACACACCTGTACACACACACCTGTACACACACACACCTGTACACACCTGTACACACACACACCTGTACACACACACCTGTACACACACCTTGTACACACACACACACACCTGTACACACACACCTGTACACACACACACACACCTGTACACACACACCTGTACACACACCTGTACACATACACACACACCTGTACACACACACACACCTGTACACACACACACCTGTACACACACACACACCTGTACACACACACCTGTACACACACACCTGTACACACACACACCTGTACACACACACACCTGTACACCACACACTCCTGTACACTACACACACCTGTACACACACACACACACCTGTACACACACACTGTACACACACACACACACCTGTACACACACACACCTGTACACACACCTGTACACACACACCTGTACACACACACCTGTACACACACACACACACCTGTACACACACACCTGTACACACACACCTGTACACACACACACACACCTGTACACACACACCTGTACACACACACACCTGTACACACACACACCTGTACACACACCTGTACACACACACACCTGTACACACACACACCTGTACACACCACACACACACCTGGCCGTGGAGGCAGGTGAAGCGGCTGGGCGATCTTCAGGCGGCTCTTGAGGTCCTCCCAGCGCCGCTGGTCCACAGTGAGCAGCGCCGTGCCCTGGACAACGTCACACGCTCACCTCGTCACGTGCTCACCTGGTCACACCTCGTCACGTGCTCACCTGGTCACACCTCGTCACGTGCTCACCTGGTCACACTTTCACCTCGTCACACGCTCACCTGGTGAGCTCAACACGTCAGCTCACCCCACTCACCTGGTCAGCTCACCTCGTAGGTGCAGGCAGGTAGGTGTAGGGAGGCGTAGGTATGCATAGGTAGGTGTAAGTAGGTAGGCGTAGGTGTAAGTAGGTGTAGATAGGTGTAGGTAGGTGTAGGTAGGTGCAGGTAAGTGCAGGTAAGTAAGTGTAGGTAGGTGTGTAGGTGTAGGTAGGTATAGGTAGGTGTAGGTGTGTAGGTGTAAGTAGGTGTAAGTAGGTGTAGATAGGTGTAGGTAAGTAGGTGTAGGTGTGTAGGTGTAAGTAGGTGTAGGTGTGTAGGTGTAAGTAGGTGTAAGTAGGTGTAGATAGGTGTAGGTAAGTAGGTGTAGGTGTGTAGGTGTAAGTAGGTGTAGGTGTGTAGGTGTAAGTAGGTGTAAGTAGGTGTAGATAGGTGTAGGTAAGTAGGTGTAAGTAGGTGTAGGTGTGTAGGTGTAAGTAGGTGTAGGTGTGTAGGTGTAAGTAGGTATAGGTAGGTGTAGGTGTGTAGGTGTAAGTAGGTGTAGGTAGGTGTAGGGAGGTGTAGGTGTGTAGGTGTAAGTAGGTGTAGGTGTGTAGGTGTAAGTAGGTGTAGGGAGGTATAGGGAGGTGTAGGTGTGTAGGTGTAAGTAGGTGTAGGGAGTGTAGGTGTGTAGGTGTGTAGGTGTAAGTAGGTGTAGGGAGGTGTAGGTGTGTAGGTGTAAGTAGGTGTAGGGAGGTGTAGGTAGGTGTAGGTGTGTAGGTGTAAGTAGGTGTAGGTGTGTAGGTGTGTAGGTGTAAGTAGGTGTAGGGAGGTGTAGGTGTGTAGGTGTAAGTAGGTGTAAGTAGGTGTAGGTGTGTAGGTGTAAGTAGGTGTAGGTGTGTAGGTGTGTAGGTGTAAGTAGGTGTAGGTGTGTAGGTGTGTAGGTGTAAGTAGGTGTAGGGGTGTAGGTGTGTAGGTGTAAGTAGGTGTAGGGAGGTGTAGGTGTGTAGGTGTAAGTAGGTGTAGGGAGGTGTAGGTGTGTAGGTGTGTAGGTGTAAGTAGGTTTGGTGTGTAGGTGTGTAGGTGTAAGTAGGTGTAGGGAGGTGTAGGTGTGTAGGTGTAAGTAGGTGTAGGTGTGTAGGTGTGTAGGTGTAAGTAGGTGTAGGGAGGTGTAGGTGTGTAGGTGTAAGTAGGTGTAGTGTGTAGGTGTGTAGGTGTAAGTAGGTGTAGGGAGGTGTAGGTGTGTAGGTGTAAGTAGGTTTGGTGTGTAGGTGTGTAGGTGTAAGTAGGTGTAGGGAGGTGTAGGTGTGTAGGTGTAAGTAGGTGTAGGTGTGTAGGTGTGTAGGTGTAAGTAGGTGTAGGGAGGTGTAGGTGTGTAGGTGTAAGTAGGTGTAAGTAGGTGTAGGTGTGTAGGTGTAAGTAGGTGTAAGTAGGTGTAGGGAGGTGTAGGTGTGTAGGTGTAAGTAGGTGTAGGTGTGTAGGTGTGTAGGTGTAAGTAGGTGTAGGGAGGTGTAGGTGTGTAGGTGTAAGTAGGTGTAGGTGTGTAGGTGTGTAGGTGTAAGTAGGTGTAGGAGGTTAGGTGTGTAGGTGTAAGTAGGTGTAGGTGTGTAGGTGTGTAGGTGTAAGTAGGTGTAGGGAGGTGTAGGTGTGTAGGTGTAAGTAGGTGTAGTAGGTGTAGGTGTTAGGTGTAAGTAGGTGTAAGTAGGTGTAGGTGTGTAGGTGTGTAGGTGTAAGTAGGTGTGTAGGTGTGTAGTGTAAGTAGGTATAGGGAGGTGTAGGTGTGTAGGTGTAAGTAGGTGTAGGAGGTGTAGTGTGTAGGTGTAAGTAGGTGTAGGTGTAGGTGTGTAGGTGTAAGTAGGTGTAGGTGTGTAGGTGTGTAGGTGTAAGTAGGTGTAAGTGTGTAGGTGTGTAGGTGTAGGTAGGTGTAGGGAGGTGTGTAGGTGTGTAGGTGTGTAGGTGTAAGTAGGTGTAGGGAGGTGTGTAGGTGTGTAGGTGTAAGTAGGTGTAGGTGTGTAGGTGTGTAGGTGTAAGTAGGTGTAGGAGGTGTAGGTGTGTAGGTGTAAGTAGGTGTAGGTGTGTAGGTGTAAGTAGGTGTGTAGGTGGGAGGTTAGGTGTGTAGGTGTAAGTAGGTGTAGGTGTGTAGGTTGTAGGTGTAAGTAGGTGTAGGGAGGTGTAGGTGTGTAGGTGTAAGTAGGTGTAGGGAGGTGTAGGTGTGTAGGTGTAAGTAGGTGTAGGTGTAGGTGTGTAGGTGTAAGTAGGTGTAGGTGTGTAGGTGTGTAGGTGTAAGTAGGTGTAGGGAGGTGTAGGTGTGTAGGTGTAAGTAGGTGTAGGGAGGTGTAGGTGTGTAGGTGTAAGTAGGTGTAGGTGTGTAGGTGTGTAGGTGTAAGTAGGTGTAGGGAGGTATAGGTGTGTAGGTGTGTAGGTGTAAGTAGTGTAGGTGTGTAGGTGTAAGTAGGTGTAGGGAGGTATAGGTGTGTAGGTGTAAGTAGGTGTAAGTAGGTGTAGGTGTGTAGGTGTAAGTAGGTGTAGGGAGGTGTAGGTGTGTAGGTGTAAGTAGGTGTAGGGAGGTGTAGGTGTGTAGGTGTGTAGGTGTAAGTAGGTGTAGAGAGGTGTAGGTGTGTAGGTGTAGGTGTGTAGGTGTAAGTATGTGTAGGGAGGTGTAGGTGTGTAGGTGTAGTAGTGTAGGGAGGTGTAGGTGTGTAGGTGTAAGTAGGTGTAGGGAGGTATAGGTGTGTAGGTGTAAGTAGGTGTAAGTAGGTGTAGGGAGGTGTAGGTGTGTAGGTGTAAGTAGGTGTAGGGAGTGTAGGTGTGTAGGTGTAGGTGTGTAGGTGTAAGTAGGTGTAGGGAGGTATAGGTGTGTAGGTGTAAGTAGGTGTAGGAGGTATAGGTGTGTAGGTGTAGGTGTGTAGGTGTAAGTAGGTGTAGGAGGTGTAGGTGTGTAGGTGTAAGTAGGTGTAGTGTAGGTGTGTAGGTGTAAGTAGGTGTAGGTGTGTAGGTGTGTAGGTGTAAGTAGGTGTAGTAGGTGTAGGTGTGTAGGTGTAGGTAGGTGTAGGGAGTGTATGTGTGTAGGTGTAAGTAGGTGTAGGAGGTTGGTGTGTAGGTTTAAGTAGGTGTAGGTGTGTAGGTGTGTAGGTGTAAGTAGGTGTAAGTAGGTATAGGTGTGTAGGTGTAAGTAGGTGTAGGGAGGTGTAGGTGTGTAGGTGTAAGTAGGTGTAGGGAGGTGTAGGTGTGTAGGTGTAAGTAGGTGTAGTTAGGTGTAGGTGTGTAGGTGTAAGTAGGTAGGCAGTGTGTATTCACTTTGTTTTCGTTGAAGTTGGCGATGACGACTCCAACGAAGAGCGTGAGGCCGATCATGCAGCCCAGGAAGACGAAGACGTGGATGTAGATACCGTGCATCTACACACAACAACCACAACAAAAAAACAACACAACCACAACAACAACACAACAACAACAACCATGCATCTACACACAACTACAACCACAAGGGAAATAAAAAAATAATAAAAATAAAACTATAATAAAATATTACGTTTTATTTAATAAAATAATAAAAATAATAAAATAAAATATTACGTTTTATTTATAAAATAATAAAAAAATATAAATAATAAAATATTACGTTTTATTTAATAAAATAATAAAAATAAAACATTTTAAAATATTATGTTTTATTTAATAATGTAATAAAATAATAAACCTAAAACATAATAAAATATTGTTTTATTTAATAAAATAATAAAAAATAAAACATTATAAAATATTATGTTTTATTTAATAAAATAATCAAAATAAAACAATAAAATATTACGTGAAATTTTTATTATTTTATTCTTTCCTTTCTACGTGACTTTATCGAAAGAACCAGGAAGATGAACAACAACAACAACAACGGCCATTCGCCACTAAGTGGCGGTGACGTCACCACGATGCTTGTGCCAGGCTACGTGCACGTTGAGGCAACGTGAAGTGTCGAACGCCCGCTGGCAGGAGGTCACGGGGCAGACCCAGCAGGTGCCACGGGTCGACTGACCGAGATGACCGAGATGACTGGCTGATGCACCACCTGTGCCCCCCTACTGTGCCAACTTGCTGTGCCTTAGCCACCCGGCGCTCTGAGATGACTGAGATGACTGAGATGACTGAGATGACTGAGATGACCGAGATGACCGAGATGACCGAGATGACTGGCTGATGCACCACCTGTGCCCACTACTGTGCCAACTCGCTGTGCTTTAGCCACCCGGCGCTCTGAGATGACTGAGATGACCGAGATGACCGAGATGACCGAGATGACCGAGATGACTGGCTGATGCACCACCTGTGCCCCCTACTGTGCCAACTTGCTGTGGCAACAAGTTTTGTTGCCAGATAGAAGGGTAAAAAACAATTATCATTATCAGAGTTGTTTCTTTTTGATTGCATTTTGACTGCCTGTGTTGTGGTTATTGCAAACATGATGCCTTGTAAAAAGGTGTCAGTTTTGTACCAGTTTAAAGGGTAAACACCTATTACTTTACTAGGTAGGCGGTTGTTTTGCTGTGTGCAAACGTGTGTGTGTGTACACGTGCGCGCGTGTGTACACGTGTATGCATACACGTGTGTGTACACGTGTGTGTACACGTATGTGTGTGTACACGTGTGTGTGTACACGTGTGTGTGTGTACACGTGCATGTGTACACGTGTGTGAGTGTGTACACGTGTGTGTGTGCGTGTGTGTGTGTACACGTGTGTGTACGTGTGTGTGTACACGTGTGTGTGTACACGTGTGTGTGTGAGTGTGTGTGTGTGTACGCGTGTGTACACGTGTGTGTGTACACGTGTGTGTGTGTGTACACGTGTGTGTGTGCGTGTGTGTGTGTACACGTGTGTGTGTGTACGTGTGTGTGTGTACGTGTGTACGAGTGTGTGTGTATGTGTGTGTGCACGTGTGTGTGTGTGTACATGTGTGTGTGTACACGTGTGTGTGTACGTGTGTGTGTGTGTGTACGTGTGTGTGTGTGTGTACGTGTGTGTGTGTACGTGTGTGTGTACACGTGTGTGTGTACACGTGTGTGTGTGTGTACGTGTGTGTGTGTGTACGTGTGTGTGTGTGTGTACGTGTGTGTGTACACGTGTGTGTGTACACGTGTGTGTGTACACGTGTGTGTGTGTGTACGTGTGTGTGTGTGTACGTGTGTGTGTACACGTGTGTGTGTACACGTGTGTGTGTACACGTGTGTGTGTGTGTACGTGTGTGTGTGTGTGTACGTGTGTGTGTGTGTGTACGTGTGTGTGTGTGTGTACGTGTGTGTGTACACGTGTGTGTGTACACGTGTGTGTGTGTGTACGTGTGTGTGTGTATACGTGTGTGTGTGTACACGTGCGAGTGTGTACACGTGTGTGAGTGTGTGTACACGTGTGTGTGTACACGTGTGTGTGTGTACACATGTGTGTGTACGTGTGTGTGTGTACGTGTGTGTGTGTACACGTGTGTGTGTACGTGTGTGTGTGTACACGTGTGTGTGTACGTGTGTGTGTGTACGTGTGTGTGTGTACACATGTGTGTGTACGTGTGTGTGTGTACGTGTGTGTGTGTACACGTGTGTGTGTACGTGTGTGTGTGTACACGTGTGTGTGTACGTGTGTGTGTGTACACGTGTGTGTGTACGTGTGTGTGTGTACACGTGTGTGTGTACGTGTGTGTGTGTACACGTGTGTGAGTGTGTACACGTGTGTGTACGTGTGTGTGTGTACACGTGTGTGTGTACGTGTGTGTGTGTACACGTGTGTGAGTGTGTACACGTGTGTGTACGTGTGTGTGTGTACACGTGTGTGTGTACACGTGTGTGTGTGTACGTGTGTGTGTGTACGTGTGTGTGTACGTGTGTGTGTGTACGTGTGTGTGTGTGTATACACGTGTGCGTGTGTGTGTGTGTACGTGTGTGTACACGTGTGTGTGTATGTGTGTGTGTGTGAGTGTGTACACGTGTATGCGTGTGTACACGTATACACGCATACACGTGTGTACACGTGAGTGTGTGTACACGTGTGTGTATCTACACGTACGTGTGTGTGTGTACATGTGTGTGTGTGTACACGTGTGTGTGTATACGTGTGTGTGTGAACTCTCTCTCACCGGCCCCACGCGCTGGATGATGACGTCCCGCACCTCGACCCAGCCCTTGAGTGACAGCACCTCGAAGAGAGCGAGCATGGCGCTGCCCACGTTGTCGAAGTTGAAGTTACGCGGGTTCGCCCTGGACACAACAACAACAACAATAACAACAACAACAATAACAACAATAACAATAACAACAATAACAACAATAACAACGATAACAATATCAACAATAACAACAACAACAATAACAACAATAACAACAATAACAATAACAACAGCAATAAAAACAATAACAACAACAATAACAACAACAATAACAACAATAACAATATCAACAAAAACAACAACAACAATAACAACAATAGCAACAATATCAACAATAACAACAACAACAATAACAATATCAACAACAACAATAACAATATCAACAATAACAACAACAAAAACAATAATAACAACAACAATAACAACAATAGCAACAATATCAACAATAACAACAACAAAAACAACAACAACAAAAACAACAATAACAACAATATCAACAATAACAATATCAACAATAACAATAACAACAATAACAACAAAAAACACAATAACAACAACAAACACAATAACAACAAAAAACACAATAACAACCATAACAACAATAACCACAATAACAACAACAACAGTAACAACACAACAACAATAACACAACAACAATGACAAGCACTCAACAACAACACTAGCCACAACACAGCGGCAATAATAACACAACACAACAACACAAAAACATAACAGCGCAACAACAATAACACGACAACAGTAACAACGCAGCAACAATAACACAACGACA
The DNA here is from genome assembly GCA_018977245.1 of Lethenteron camtschaticum. Taxonomy (NCBI): domain Eukaryota; kingdom Metazoa; phylum Chordata; class Hyperoartia; order Petromyzontiformes; family Petromyzontidae; genus Lethenteron; species Lethenteron camtschaticum. Next base: position 7,928 of record WFAB01003842.1, read on the forward strand.
ACAATATTAACAACAATAACACAACAACGACAACAATATTAACAAGACAACACCAATAACAGCACAACAACAAAACAACAATAACACAACAACAATAACACAACAACAATATTAACAACACAACAACAACAATACAACAACCTTACACCCAACTAGAACAACACAACAACAATAGCACGACACAACAACAACAGTAACAACACAACAACAATAACACAACGACAACAATATTAACAACACAACAACAACAATAACAACAACAATACAACAACCTTACACCCAACTAGAACAAAACAACACAACAACAATAGCACGACACAACAACAACAACAACCACTCAACAACAACAATAACAACCACTCAACAACAACACAGCGTTCAGCGCTACGAACCCGGTGTTGTGTTGCAGTTGTGCTGTTGTGTTGTTGTTGTGTTGTTAGTGTTGTTGTTGTGTTGTTATGTTTTCATGTTGTTGTTGTGTTGTTACTGTTGTTGTGTCGTTATGTTTTTGTGTTGTTGTGTTGTGCTTTATTGTCGTTGCGTTGTGGCTAGTGTTGTTGTTGAGTGGTTGTTATTGTTGTTATTGTTGTTGTTATTGTTGTGTTGTTATGTTGTTGTGTTGTTGTTGTTGTGTTATTGTTGTTGTGCTGTTATGCTTTGTGTTGTTGTGTTGTGCTTTATTGTCGTTGTGTTGTGGCTAGTGTTGTTGTTGAGTTGTTGTTATTGCTGTTATTGTTGTTGTGTTGTTGTTGTGTTGTTGTTGTTATTGTTGTTGTTATTGTTGTTGTTCTCACCAGACCCTGGGGACCCAGAAGCCCGGCTTCTTCTCCCCGGGACGCAGTTTCAGGTTCAGCGTCTTGGAGACGCTCACGTTGATGCGGAAGATGCCCACACACTCCTCCTGCACCACCACCACGACGACACACACACACACAGATATATATACACACACACACACAGATACACACACACAGATACACACACACATACACACACAGATACACACACACAGATAGATATACACACACACACACAGATACACACACACAGATACACACACACATACACACACAGATACACACACACAGATAGATATACACACACACACAGATACACACACACAGATACACACACACATACACACACAGATACACACACACAGATAGATATACACACACACACACAGATACACACACACAGATACACACACACATACACACACAGATACACACACACAGATAGATATATACACACACTCCTCCTGCACCACCACCACCACCACGACACACACACACAGATACACACACAGATACACACACACATACACACACAGATACACACACACAGATAGATATATACACACACTCCTCCTGCACCACCACCACGACACACACACACAGATACACATCATACACACACACACACACAGATATACACACACACAGATACACACACACATACACACACAATACACACACAGATACATACACACAGACACATACATACACACAGACACACACACACACAGACACATACACACACAGATACATACACACACATCACACACACACACATACACACACATAACACACACACAGATACATATACACACACATACACACATACACAAACAACACACACACAGATACACACACAGATACATACACACACACATCATACACATACACACACAGATACATACACACAGATACATACACACAGATACATACACACACGGTACAAACACATTCCCACGCACTCTTCCTGTAGTGTAGTGTAGCATGTAGTGTCGCGTGTAGCGTAGTGTAGCGTGTAGCATAGTGTGTTTAGCATGTAGCGTAGCATGTAGTATAGCGTGTAGTGTAGCGAGTAGTGTGTAAATTAGTGTAGTGTAGTACGTAGTGTAGCGTGTAGCGTCGTGTAGTGTAACGTATAGTGTAGCACATAGTGTAACGTGTAGTGTACCTCGTTGTGAAGTGTAGTGTAGTATAGCATGTAGTGTAGCGTGTAGTGTATAGTGTAGTGTAGCATGTAGTGTAGTATAGCATGTAGTGTAGCGTGTAGCGTGTAGTGTAGTATAGTGCAGCGTAGTGTAGTGTGTAGTATAGCATGTAGTGTACCGCGTAGCGTGTAGTGTAGTATATTGCAGCGCAGAATGTAGTGTAGAGTAGCATGTAGTGTGGCGTGGAGTGTAGTGTAGCGTGTAGAGTAGCGTGTAGTGTAGCGTGTAGTGTAGCGTGTAGAGTAGCGTGTAGTGTAGCGTGTAGTGTACAGTAGCGTGTAGTGTAGCGTGTAGAGTAGCGTGTAGAGTAGCGTGTAGAGTAGCGTGTAGAGTAGCGTGTAGTGTAGCGTGTAGAGTAGCGTGTAGTGTAGCGTGTAGAGTAGCGTGTAGTGTAGCGTGTAGTGTAGCGTGTAGAGTAGCGTGTAGAGTAGCGTGTAAAGTAGCGTGTAGAGTAGCGTGTAGTGTAGCGTGTACAGTAGCGTGTAGTGTAGCGTGTAGAGTAGCGTGTAGTGTAGCGCGTAGCGTAGCGATCGGAGGGCGTCCCTCACCTCGAGCACGACGTGAGGGTCGTTGCACTTTGCGAGTTTCCCCGCAAACAGCTGAACCCCGAAGCTCGCAAACACGAACATCAGGGTGAGCAGCAGGATGGAGACCTGTCACAGCGCAGATCACAGGGCCACGTGGTTACAGAGTCACGTGGTCACAGAGCCACGTGGTCACAGAGCCACGTGGTCACAGAGCCACGTGGTCACAGAGCCACGTGGTCACAGAGCCACGTGGTCACAGAGCCACGTGGTCGCAGAGCCACGTGGTCGCAGAGCCACGTGGTCGCAGAGCCACGTGGTCGCAGAGCCACGTGGTCACAGAGCCACGTGGTCACAGAGCCACGTGGTCACAGAGCCACGTGGTCACAGAGTCACGTGGTCACAGAGCCACGTGGTCACAGAGCCACGTGGTCACAGAGCCACGTGGTCACAGAGTCACGTGGTCACAGAGGCACGTGGTTACAGATCGTCATGGTTACAGAGCCTCGTGGTCACAGAGCCACGTGGTTACAGAGCCACGTGGTTACAGAGCCACGTGGCCACAGAGCCACGTGGTCACAGAGCCACGTGGTCACAGAGCCACGTGGTCACAGAGCCACGTGGTCACAGAGTCACGTGGTCACAGAGCCACGTGGTCACAGAGCCACGTGGTCACAGAGCCACGTGGTCACAGAGTCACGTGGTCACAGAGTCACGTGGTCACAGAGTCACGTGGTCACAGAGCCACGTGGTCACAGAGCCACGTGGTCACAGAGCCACGTGGTCACAGAGTCACGTGGTCACAGAGTCACGTGGTCACAGAGCCACGTGGTCACAGAGCCACGTGGTCACAGAGCCACGTGGTCACAGAGTCACGTGGTCACAGAGTCACGTGGTCACAGAGTCACGTGGTCACAGAGCCACGTGGTCACAGAGTCACGTGGTCACAGAGTCACGTGGTCACAGAGCCACGTGGTTACAGAGCCACGTGGTTACAGAGCCTCATGGTCACAAAGCAACGATGATTGCTGTCATCGTCATAGCAACGTTGGCCAACACAATGATCGCTATGACGATTGTTCTCGTCATCGTCATAGCGACGTTGGTCGCCACGACGACCGTTCTCGTCATCGTCATAGCGACGTTGGTCGCCACGACGACCGTTCTCGTCATCGTCATAGCGACGTTGGTCGCCACGACGACCGTTCTAGTCATCGTCATAGCGACGTTGGTCGCCACGACGACATTGCCATCATTCTCGTCGCGGTGACGATGGCGGGAGCAGCAGTGCTCACCTGGAGGATGCTCCTCCGGCATCGTCGCCACGACGATCGATTACGAAGCGGAAAAAATACTTTATGCGAAACAGGCTTCCCCATAGGTGGCAGTGTTAACGCCGGGGGTTGCGTTCCACGAGCATTCCTCACCAGGAAGATCTCCTTGAAGCCGCTGAACACCTCTCTGACCACCTTCCTCATCTGCGGCACGAGCTTAAAGATGCGCAGAGGTCGGAGACAGCGTAGAACCAGCAGCAGCTGCACGCCCGAGCTGGGAGCCACCGAGCGTGGCAGCCAGCACAGGAAGATGAGGCTCACCTGCAAACGGGGTTGATGGGTAGAGCC
>WFAB01003843.1:0-12063 GCA_018977245.1 Lethenteron camtschaticum
TGAGCGGTGAGGATGCGGTGTACACGTGTGTGTGTGTGTACACGTGTGTACGTGTGTGTGTGTGTGTACACTGTGTGTGTATACACGTGTGTACGTGTGTGTGTGTGTGTGTACCACGTGTGTACGTGTGGTGTGTGTGTGTGTGCTGCAGGCTGGGCTTGGTGTTCGTGGTGAGCGGTGAGGATGTGGTGGACGCGACGGACAACGCCGGAGTGGCGCTCGTTCGCGCCTTCAACTTTGCCGCTGCCGGCGACTCCGGCAACGCCGGCGCCTTCTCCCTCCTCCTGGCGGTGAGAGATCGCCGATTGCAACCGGTTGCAACCGATTGCGGTCGCGCGCACCGATTGCGATCGCGCGCAACCGATTGCGGCCGATTGCGACCGACGCGATTGCGGGCAACCACTTGCAACAGTGCACAATCACACAACAGCAACCGGTGTGGTGTGTGTGGTGTGTGTGTGGTGTGTGTGTGGTGTGTGTGTGGTGTGTGTGTACACGTGTGTGTGTGGTGTGTGTGTGGTGTGTGTGTGTGGTGTGTGTGTGTGTGTGGTGTGTGTGTGTGTGTGTGTGGTGTGTGTGTGTGTGCGTGTGTGTGTGTGTGTGGTGTGTGTGGTGTGTGTGTGTGTGTGGTGTGTGGTGTGGTGTGTGTGTGTGGTGTGTGTGTGTGGTGTGTGTGTGTGGTGTGTGGGTGTGTGTGTGTGGTGTGTGTGTGGTGTGTGTGTGTGTGGTGTGGGTGTGTGTGTGTGTTGTGTGTGTGTGTGCGTGGTGTGTGTGCGTGGTGTGTGGTGTGTGTGGTGTGTGTGTGTGGTGTGTTGGGTGTGTGTGGTGTGTGTGTGTGGTGTGTGTGTGGTGTGTGTGTGGTGTGTGGTGTGTTGGGTGTGTGTGGTGTGTGTGTGTGTGTGGTGTGTGGTGTGTGTGTGTGTGTAGGTTTACGACGCGCTAGAGGAGGGAGCCTCTCTCTCCGTGTCTCTGGTCTCCGCCGTGCTCGCTAAGAGGTTCCCGTGTGTGTGTGGTGTGTGTGGTGTGTGTGTGTGGTGTGTGTGTGTGTGGTGTGTGTGGTGGGTGTGTGTGTGTGTGGTGTGTGTGGTGTGTGTGTGTGTGTGGTGTGTGTGTGTGTGGTGTGTGTGTGTAGGTTTACGACGCGCTAGAGGATGGAGCGTCTCTCTCCGTGTCTCTCGTCTCCACCGTGCTCGCTAAGAGATTCCCGTGTGTGTGTGTGTGTGTGGTGTGTGTGTGGTGTGTGTGTCTGGTGTGTGTGTCTGGTGTGTGTGTGTGTGTAGGTTTACGACGCGCTAGAGGAAGGGGCCTCTCTCTCCGTGTCTCTGGTCTCCGCCGTGCTGGCTAAGAGATTCCCGGCGCTGCGGCTGCCACACACGGCGCTGCTGGCGGCAGACTCGGAGTTTGACGAGGGGCGCAAGGTGCAGCATCACCACCATCATCACCATCATCATCACCATCACCACCATCACTATCACCACTAACACTACCATCACCACCACCACCACTAACACTACCATCATCATCACCACCAACACCACCATCACCACCACCATCACCACCATCACCACCATCACCATCATCACCATCATCACCATCACCACCATCATCACCATCACCACCATCACCACCATCATCACCATCACTATCACCGTCACCACTATCGTCACCACCACTGTCACCACCATCACCACCACCATCACTATCACCGTCACCACTATCGTCACCACCACCGTCACCACCATCACCATCACCACCACCATTACCACCATCACCACCACCGTCACCACCACCACCACCATTACCACCATCACCACCACCACACTCACCACACTCACCACCACCACCACACTCACCACCACCACCACCACCACCACTCACCACACTCACCACCACCACCACCACCACCACTCACCACACTCACCACCACCACCACCACCACTCACCACACTCACCACCCACACTCACCACCACCACTCACCACACTCACCACCACCACCACACTCACCACACTCACCACCGCTGTCGTTGTCACCAGGATGGCGTGTCTCTGTATCTACGCTCCGGGCTGGGCTCCCTGCCCCAGCCACTTTTCACACTCACCACCACCACCACCACACTCACCACCACCACCACCACACTCACCACCACCACCACCACCACCCCACTCACCACCACCACCACACTCACCACCACCATCACCACCACACTCACCACCACCACCACCACTGTCGTTGTCACCAGGACGGCGTGTCTCTGTATCTACGCTCCGGGCTGGGCTCCCTGCCCCAGGCGCTCTTCACACTCACCACACTCACCACCACCACCACACTCACCACCACCACCACCACACTCACCACCACCACCACCACACTCACCACACTCACCACACTCACCACCACCACACTCACCACCACCACCACCACCACCACCACACTCACCACACTCACCACCCACCACCACCACCACCACACTCACCACACTCACCACCACTCACCACCACCACACTCACCACCACCACCACACTCACCACACCACCACCACCACCACACCACACTCACCACACTCACCACACTCACCACCACCACCACCACCACACTCACCACCACCACCACCCTCACCACCCTCACCACCGCTGTCGTTGTCACCAGGACGGCGTGTCTCTGTATCTACGCTCCGGGCTGGGCTCCCTGCCCCAGCCACTTTTCACACTCACCACCACCACCACCACACTCACCACCACCACCACCACCCCACTCACCACCACCACCACACTCACCACCACCACCACCACCACCACACTCACCCTCACCACCACCCTCACCACACTCACCACACTCACCACCACCACACTCACCACCACCACCCTCACCACCCTCACCACCGCTGTCGTTGTCACCAGGACGGCGTGTCTCTGTATCTACGCTCCGGGCTGGGCTCCCTGCCCCAGGCGCTCTTCACACTCACCACACTCACCACCACCACACTCACCACCACCACCACCACCACACTCACCACCACACTCACCACCACCACCACCACACTCACCACACTCACCACACTCACCACCACCACCACCACACTCACCACCACCACCACCACACTCACCACACTCACCACACTCACCACCACCACCACACTCACCACCACCACCACCACCACACTCACCACCACCACACTCACCACCACACTCACCACACTCACCACACTCACCACACTCACCACCACCACCACTGTCGTTGTCACCAGGATGGCGTGTCCCTGTACCACCGCTCCGGGCTGGGCTCCCTGCCCCAGGCGCTCTTCACACTCACCACCACCACCACCACACTCACCACCACCACCACCACATTCACCACACTCACCACCCTCACCACCACTGTCGTTGTCACCAGGACGGCGTGTCCCTGTACCACCGCTCCGGGCTGGGAGCCTTGCCCCAGGCGCTCTTCAACGGCGTGCCGTACGCCGCCAGCGACATGGAGCCCGACGACTTTGAGACGGCCACCATGCAGAAGGTCATGGAGGCCACGGCCTTCTTCCAGCGCGCAGTCTACATGGTGAGCGGAGAGTACGCACGGGTGTCAGAGCACGTGTCAGAGTACGTGTGGGTGTCAGAGTACGCGCTGTACAGAGCACGCGCTGTACAGAGCACGCGCTGTACAGAGCACGCGCTGTACAGAGTACGCGCTGTACAGAGCACGCGCTGTACAGAGCACGTGCTGTACAGAGCACGCGCTGTACAGAGTACGCGCTGTACAGAGCACGCGCTGTACAGAGCACGCGCTGTACAGAGTACGCGCTGTACAGAGTACGCTCTGTACAGAGTACGCTCTGTACAGAGCACGCTCTGTACAGAGCACGCGCTGTACAGAGCACGTGCTGTACAGAGCACGCGCTGTACAGAGCACGCGCTGTACAGAGTACGCGCTGTACAGAGTACGCTCTGTACAGAGTACGCTCTGTACAGAGCACGCGCTGTACAGAGTACGTGCTGTACAGAGCACGCGCTGTACAGAGCACGCTCTGTACAGAGTACGTGCTGTACAGAGCACGCGCTGTACAGAGCACGCGCTGTACAGAGCACGCGCTGTACAGAGCACGCGCTGTACAGAGCACGCGCTGTACAGAGTACGCTCTGTACAGAGTACGCTCTGTACAGAGCACGCGCTGTACAGAGTACGTGCTGTACAGAGTACGTGCTGTACAGAGTACGTGCTGTACAGAGTACGCGCTGTACAGAGCACGCGCTGTACAGAGCACGCGCTGTACAGAGTACGCGCTGTACAGAGTACGCTCTGTACAGAGTACGCTCTGTACAGAGCACGCGCTGTACAGAGTACGTGCTGTACAGAGCACGCGCTGTACAGAGCACGCGCTGTACAGAGTACGCGCTGTACAGAGTACGCTCTGTACAGAGTACGCTCTGTACAGAGCACGCGCTGTACAGAGTACGTGCTGTACAGAGCACGCGCTGTACAGAGCACGCGCTGTACAGAGTACGCGCTGTACAGAGTACGCTCTGTACAGAGTACGCTCTGTACAGAGTACGCTCTGTACAGAGTACGCTCTGTACAGAGCACGCGCTGTACAGAGTACGTGCTGTACAGAGCACGCGCTGTACAGAGCACGCTCTGTACAGAGCACGCGCTGTACAGAGCACGCGCTGTACAGAGCACGCGCTGTACAGAGCACGCGCTGTACAGAGTACGCTCTGTACAGAGTACGCTCTGTACAGAGCACGCGCTGTACAGAGCACGCGCTGTGCAGGCACGCGCTGGCAGAGCACGCGCTGTGCAGAGCACGCGCTGTGCAGAGCACGCGCTGTGCAGAGCACGCGCTGTGCAGAGGGTGTGCAGAGCACGCGCTGTGCAGAGCACGCGCTGTGCAGAGCACGCGCTGTGCAGAGCACGCGCTGTGCAGAGCACGCGCTGTGCAGAGCACGCGCTGTGCAGAGCACGCGCTGTGCAGAGCACGCGCTGTGCAGAGCACGCGCTGTGCAGAGCACGCGCTGTGCAGAGCACGCGCTGTGCAGAGCACGCGCTGTGCAGAGCACGCGCTGTGCAGAGCACGCGCTGTGCAGAGCACGCGCTGTGCAGAGCACGCGCTGTGCAGAGAGCTGGAGCACGCGCTGTGCAGAAGCACGCGCTGTGCAGAGCACGCGCTGTGCAGAGCACGCGCTGTGCAGAGCACGCGCTGTGCAGAGCACGCGCTGTGCAGAGCACGCGCTGTGCAGAATACGCGCTGTGCAGAGTACGCTCTGTGCAGAGCACGCGCTGTACAGAGCACGCGCTGTACAGAGCACGCGCTGTGCAGAGCACGCGCTGTGCAGAGTACGCGCTGTGCAGAGTACGCGCTGTGCAGAGTACGCGCTGTACAGAGTACGTGCTGTACAGAGTACACGCTGTACAGAGTACGCGCTGTACAGAGTACGCACTGTACAGAGTATGCGCTGTACAGAGTACGTGCTGTACAGAGTACGTGCTGTACAGAGTACGCGCTGTACAGAGCACGCGCTGTACAGAGTACGCGCTGTACAGAGTACGCGCTGTACAGAGCACGCGCTGTACAGAGTACACACTGTACAGAGCACGCACTGTACAGAGTACGCGCTGTACAGAGTACACACTGTACAGAGCACGCGCTGTACAGAGCACGCGCTGTGCAGAGTACTCACTATACAGAGTACACACTGTACAGAGTACACACTATACAGACCACACACTGTACAGAGTACACACTGTACAAAGCACACACTGTACAGAGTACGCACTGTACAGAGCACGCACTGCGCAGAGTACACACTGTACTATTCGCGAAGCGGCACTTGCCCCGCCCGCGTGCCGAGGCTACGCGGGTGACCTTTGCCTTTGCCTGCTGTGCCTCTGCGAGGGACAGGGGGAGCTCACGAACCAGATGGACGTGGTGGAGTTTGTGGCCGAACAGCCGAACGTCGTGCCCAGGTTCAACCAGCGGGTGCTGTCCACGGAGCGACGCTACCTGGACCTCACGTCTACAGGTTGGTGGTGGTGGTGGTTGTTGTGGTGGTTGTTGTTGTGGTTGTTGTGGTGGTGGTTGTGGTGGTTGTGGTGGAGTTTGTGGCCGAACAGCCGAACGTCGTGCCCAGGTTCAACCAGCGGGTGCTGTCCACGGAACGACGCTATCTGGACCTCACGTCTACAGGTTGGTGGTGGTGGTGGTTGTGGTGGTGGTGGTGGTTGTTATGGTGGTGGTTGTGGTTGTTGTGGTTGTTGTGGTGGTGGCGGTTGTTGTTGACGTGGTGCCCAGGTTCAACCAGCGGGTGCTGTCCACGGAACGGCGCTATCTGGACCTCACGTCTACAGGTTGGTGATGGTGGTTGTGGTGGTTGTGGTGGTGGTTGTTGTTGTTGTGGTGGTGGTGGTGGTGGTTGTGGTGGTGGTTGTTGTTGTTGTGGTGGTTGTTGTTGTTGTGGTGGTGGTTGTGGTGGTTGTGGTGGTGGTTGTTGTGGTGTGGTGGTGGTGGTTGTTGTGGTTGTGGTTGTTGGTGTGGTGGTGGTTGTGGTTGTTGTGGTGTGGTGGTGGTGGTTGTTGACGTGGTTGTTGTTGTTGTTGTGGTTGTTGTTGTTGACGTGGTTGTTGTTGTTGACGTTGTTGTTGTTGTTGTTGACGTTGTTGTTGTTGTTGTTGTGAGCAGGCCGCTTCTCGCTGGACGACACGTTCACGTTCCTCGACTCGAAGGACAAGAGCGGAGCGCTCGCAGCCAGCCTCAAGTACCTCGCCAAGGCCGGCACGTGGAGACGCACACGCTAGCCACACGCTACGCACACACGCTACACACACACGCTACACACACACGCTACGCACACACGCTACGCACAGACGCGTGGACCCACACGCTACACGCACACTACGCGCACGCGCTACGCACACGCTACCCGCACACGCTTACCACACGCTACACACACGCTACACACACACGCTACGCACACACGCTACGCACACACGCTACGCTACTCACACACGCTACGCACACACGCTACGCTACGCACACACTACGCACACACGCTGCACACGCTACCCACATGCTACCCACACGCTACACTCACACACGTGCCACTCGCCCCCCCCCCCCCCGCGTCCGTTAAAAGGCCTCGTGCGTGTGTATGTGTGCGTGTGTCTGTGTGTCTGTGTGTGTGTCTGTGTGTGTGTGTGTCTGTGTGTGTGTGTGTGTATGTGTGTGTATGTGTGTCTGTGTGTGTCTGTGTGTGTGTGTCTGTGTGTGTGTGTCTGTGTGTGTGTGTATGTGTGTGTATGTGTGTGTGTGTCTGTGTGTGTGTGTCTGTGTGTGTGTGTCTGTGTGTGTGTGTATGTGTATGTGTGTGTCTGTGTGTGTCTGTGTGTGTGTGTATGTGTGTGTGTGTCTGTGTGTGTGTGTGTCTGTGTGTGTCTGTGTCTGTGTGTGTGTGTGTCTGTGTGTGTGTGTGTCTGTGTGTGTGTCTGTGTGTGTGTGTGTCTGTGTGTGTGTGTGTCTGTGTGTGTGTGTCACTGTGTGTGTGTGTCACTGTGTGTGTGTGTGTGTAACTGTGTGTACACTATGTGTGTATGTGTAACTGTGTGTGTGTGTGTGTGTAACTGTGTGTGTGTCACTGTACACTGTGTGTGTGTACACTGTGTCTGTAGACGACCAGGTGGCCCACACCGTGACCCTGTGGGTGGTGTGTGTGTGTGTAACTGTGTGTGTGTGTAACTGTGTGTGTGTGGTGTGTGTGTGTACACTGTACACTGTGTGTGTGTAGACGACCAGGTGGCCCACGCCATGACCCTGTGGGTGGTGTGTGTGTGTGTGTAACTGTGTGTGTGTGTACACTATACGTGTGTGTACACTGTGTGTGTGTGTGTGTAACGGTGTGTGTAACTGTGTGTGTGTGTGTGTAACGGTGTGTGTAACTGTGTGTGTGTGATGTGGTGTGTAGATGACCAGCAGGCCCACGCCGTGACCCTGTGGGTGGTGTGTGTGTGTGTGTAACTGTGTGTGTGTGTGTAACTGTGTGTGTGTGTAACTGTGTGTGTGTGTGTGTGTAACTGTGTGTGTACACTATGTGTGTGGTGTGTGTGGTGTGTGTAGATGACCAGCAGGCCCACGCCGTGACCCTGTGGGTGTGTGTGTGTGTACGTGTGTAACTGTGTGTGTGTGTGTAACTGTGTGTGTGTGTGTCACTGTGTGTAACTGTGTGTGTGTGTGTGTGTAACTGTGTGTGTACACTATGTGTGTGGTGTGTGTGGTGTGTGTAGATGACCAGCAGGCCCACGCCGTGACCCTGTGGGTGTGTGTGTGTGTACGTGTGTAACTGTGTGTGTGTGTGTAACTGTGTGTGTGTGTGTCACTGTGTGTAACTGTGTGTGTGTGTGTGTGTAACTGTGTGTGTACACTATGTGTGTGGTGTGTGTGTGTGTGTGTAGATGACCAGCAGGCCCACGCCGTGACCCTGTGGGTGGTGGGCGACCTCGACGAGCCGGCGGGTCGCGAGCTCCTCCACGACGCCGTCAAGCACATGGTGGGGGGGGGTCGTCGTCATCGTCATCATCGTCGTCGTCGTCATTGTCGTCATCGTCGTCGTCATCGTCGTCATCGTCGTCATCATCGTCGTCATCGTCGTCGTCATCGTCGTCATCGTCATCATCGTCGTCATCATCGTCGTCATCGTCGTCATCGTCGTCGTCATCGTCGTCATCGTCGTCATCATCGTCATCATCGTCGTCATCGTCATCATCATCGTCATCGTCATCATCGTCATCATCGTCATCATCGTCATCATCGTCATCGTCGTCGTCATCGTCATCATCGTCGTCATCATCGTCGTCATCGTCGTCATCATCGTCATCATCGTCATCATCGTCATCATCGTCGTCATCATCGTCGTCATCGTCGTCATCATCGTCATCATCGTCGTCATCATCGTCATCATCATCGTCATCGTCGTCGTCATCGTCGTCATCGTCGTCATCATCGTCGTCATCATCGTCGTCATCATCGTCGTCGTCATCATCGTGATGATCATCGTCATTGTTGTGATCATCGTCGTCATCATCATCATCGTGATCATCGTCATCGTCGTCATCATCATCGTAATCGTCATCGTCGTCATCATCATCGTGATCGTCGTCATCATCGTCATCGTCATCATCATTATCGTCGTGATCGTGATCATCGTCATGATCACCGTCATCATCGTGATCATCGTCGTGATCATCGTCATCATCGTCATCGTCATGATCATCATCATCATCAAATTAATGATCAACCTCATCATCGTCGTCATCGTCGTCATCTTCACCGGCATTCCATTGTGGATCACGTCACGAACGACACCACCACCACACTCACCACCACCACCACACTCACCACCACCACACTCACCACCACCACCACACTCACCACCACCACACTCACCACCACCACCACACCACACTCACCACCACCACCACATTCACCACCACCACCACCACACTCACCACCACCACCACACTCACCACCACCACCACACCACACTCACCACCACCACCACATTCACCACCACCACCACCACACTCACCACCACCACCACACCACACTCACCACCACCACCACACTCACCACCATCACCACCACCACCACCATGCCACACTCACCACCACCACCACCACCACCACGCCACACTCACCACCACCACCACACCACACTCACCACCACCACCACACTCACCACCACCACCACACCACACTCACCACCACCACCACATTCACCACCACCACACTCACCACCACCACCACACTCACCACCACCACCACACCACACTCACCACCACCACCACACTCACCACCATCACCACCACCACCACCATGCCACACTCACCACCACCACCACCACCACCACCACACTACACCACCACCACCACACTCACCACCACCACCACCACACTCACCACCACCACCACCACACTACACCACCACCACCACACTCACCACCACACCACACTCACCACCACCACCACCACACTCACCACCACCACCACACTCACCACCACACTCACCACCACCACCACACTCACCACCACCACCACACTCACCACCACCACCACACTCACCACCACCACCACACTCACCACCACCACCACACTCACCACCACCACCACCACACTCACCACCACCACCACACTCACCACCACACTCACCACCACCACCACACTCACCACCACAACCACACTCACCACCACCACCACCACACTCACCACCACCACCACACTCACCACCACACTCACCACCACCACCACACTCACCACCACCACCACACTCACCACCACCACCACACTCACCACCACACTCACCACCATCACCACCACCACCACCACCACCACACTCACCACAACACACTCACCACAACCACACTCACCACCACCACACACACTCACCACCACCACCACACCACACTCACCACCACCACCACACCACACCACACCACCACCACCACACCACACACCACACCACCACCACCTACACCACACTCACCACCACCACTCAGCTCACCACCACCATCACTCCACTCACCACCACCACCACCACCATGCCACACTCACCACCACCACCACACCACACTCACCACCACCACCACACCACACTCACCATCACCACCACACTCACCACCACACCACACTCACACCACACTCACCACCACCATGCCTCACTCACCACCACCACCCTCACCACCACCACCACCATCACACTCACCACCACCACACTCACCACCCCCTCCCCCCCCCGCCCAGCGCTCCAGTGCGGGCGTGCGTGTGGGGGTGGTGAACTGTGTGTCACCACCACCTCCACTTACACCACCACCACACTCACACCACCACACTCACCACCACCACCACCACTGTGCCCCCCCTCCCTCCCCAGCGCACCAGTGCCGGCGTGCGTTTGGGGGTGGTGAACTGCGCTCCGGAGTCTGCGGTGGGCCCGGTGGGCCGTGCGGTGTGGGCTGCCCTGGAGACTCAGAGCGGCACGCACGCCAAGAATTTCGTGGCAAAAACGCTGCGGCCGGAGGGCTGGACGGAGCTGCAGCAGCGCGGGGAGGCAGCACTCAATGACCTGCTCATACACGTACGTGTCACGTGTGTGTGAGTGTGTCACGTGTGTGTGAGTGTGTCACGTGTGTGTGAGTGTGTCACGTGTGTGTGTATGTGTGAGTGTGTGTATGTGTGAGTGAGTGTGTGAGTGTGTGTATGAGTGAGTGTGTGAGTGTGTGTGTGAGTGAGTGTGTGAGTGATTGAGTGAGTGTGAGTGTGTGAGTGAGTGTGTGAGTGTGTGTGTGTGAGTGAGTGTGTGAGTGTGTGTGTGAGTGGTGCGGCCGGAGGGCTGGACGGAGCTGCAGCAGCGCGGGGAGGCAGCACTCAATGACCTGCTCATACACGTACGTGTGTCACGTGTGTGTGAGTGTGTGAGCTGGGTGAGTGTGTGTGAGTGTGAGTGGTGTGTGTGAGTGTATGAGTGAGTGTGAGTGTGTGTGTCACGTGTGTGAGTGTGTGTGTGTGTATGTGTGAGTGAGTGTGTGAGTGTGTGTATGAGTGAGTGTGTGAGTGTGTGTGTGTGTGAGTGTGAGTGAGTGTGTAAGTGTGTGTGTCACGTGTGTGAGTGTGTGTGTGTGTATGTGTGAGTGAGTGTGTGAGTGAGTGTATGAGTGAGTGTGTGTGTGTGTGAGTGGTGCGGCCGGAGGCCTGGCTGGAGCTGCAGCAGCGCGGGGAGGCAGCACTCAACGAGCTGCTCATACACGTACGTGTGTCACGTGTGTGTGTGTGTGAGTGTGTGTGTGAGTGTGTGTGTGTGTGTACGTGTGTGTGTACATGTCATGCTGTGTGAGCTGGGTGTGTGTGTGTGTGCTGTGAGTGAGTGTGTGTGTACGTGTGTGTGTGCTGTGGTGTGTGAGTGTGTGAGTGTGTGAGTGTGTGTGCTGTGTGAGTGTGTGTGCTGTGTGAGTGAGAGTGTGTGTGTGTGTGTTAGTGAGTGAGTGTGCTGTGGTGTGTGTGAGTGTATGAGTGTGTGTACGTGTGTG
>WFAB01003844.1:0-12046 GCA_018977245.1 Lethenteron camtschaticum
CCATTATATATACGGAGTGGTATCTCCTGTAATCTCATTTACTTGATACAGCTGTCGGGCTGTGACGGTTCCACCTGAAGACGGAAGCTTGTGTGCCTCCGAAACGTCGTGATTTTTATTTTATTTTACTGTTATTAATTTTAATGTTTACCTACGTGACTTTACCGAAAAAAACCCAAGAATATGAATCCTTGCAGTCACGAAAGCTTCAAATCTAGAATGATTGACCATACTTCACCACCGCTGTCCATGGCGGGTCAGTGAACGAACCCTCGCCCCCCAAGATCCTCATTCTCATCGGCCCCAAATCTTCGTCCGGTGCAACAAAAGAAACGCGCGGAAGTTTCCACTTCCTTAAACAAACTTCCGCAGATTTTTTTTTACACTTTATTTTTTACCAACAAGCCTAAGCTCTTCTGGCGAGTAACTAGACGATACTATTATAAACAAAACTATTTTTATTTCCAGGTAAGCGCACCGAGCTGAATAGTTTTCAGAAGCGACCTGGTCACAGATGATAGCTCAACAAAGTTGCTTACAAGGGAAATTGATAGCAGCCAAATACTCGAAGCGGATGGTTTCTTAATGTGGAGGTAAAAAGCGGAGGATCCGGACAAAAATCCACGCGACCACGGAGAGAGAGGAGAGACACGCGCACTCCAAATATACAGCAGCAGGCGTCAGCGTCGGGATCGAACCCACGACCTCCTGTATACCAGGTGAGGTAGTTAACATCTCCTCGTCACCGTGATGATGATGAGAGAGAGAGACACGCAAACTCCAAATATACAGCAGGCGTCAGCGTCGGGATCGACCCATGCCCTCCTGTACACCAGGCGAGGTAGTTAACATCTCACCACCGTGATGATGATGAGAGAGAGAGAGACACACAAACTCCAAATATACAGCAGCAGGCGTCAGGGTCGGGATCGAACCCACGACCTCCTGTACACCAGGCGAGGTAGTTAACATCTCCTAGCCACCGTGATGATGAGAGAGAGACACGCAAATTCCAAATATACAGCAGCAGGCGTCAGTGTCGGGATCGAACCCAGCCTCCTGTACACCAGGCGAGATAGTTAACATCTCCTAGCCACCGTGATGATGATGAGAGAGAGACGCAAATTCCAAATATACAGCAGGCGTCAGCGTCGGGATCGAACCCACGACCTTCTGTAAACCAGGCGAGGTAGTTAACATCTCCTAGCCATTATGACGATGAGAGAGAGACACGCAAACTCCAAATATACAGCAGCAGCGTCAGCGTCGGGATCGAATGCCCATGCCCTCCTGTACACCAGGCGAGGGAGTTAACATCTCATAGCCACCGTGATGATGATGAGAGAGAGACACGCAAACTTCAAATATACAGCAGCAGGCGTCAGCGTCGGGATCGAATGCCCATGCCCTCCTGTACACCAGGCGAGATAGTTAACATCTCCTAGCCACCGTGATGATGATGAGAGAGAGACACGCCAATTCCAAATATACAGCAGCAGGCGTCAGCGTCGGATCGAAACCACGACCTCCTGTAAACCAGGCGAGGTAGTTAACATCTCCTAGCCATCATGACGATGAGAGAGAGACACGCAAACTCCAAATATACAGCAGCAGGCGTCAGCGTCGGGATCGAATGCCCATGCCCTCCTGTAGACCAGGCGAGGAGTTAACATCTCATAGCCACCGTGGTTCAGGAAGATCTTGCTGAGCCTCGAAACTCGTCGTCAAGAGGGCCCCAGCCTTGCGATTTAGAAGAAAGTGTTGATCGCAGGCCCAAAAGACCCATGGGCCAGTAACAAACGGCACTGTTTGAGGTTACACGTCACAGACAAGGAGTTGTGTGTGACGCCCTTCTTGAATCGAGCAAGGCTCGTGTGAGCACGTGGTGCAAAAGACGATGATGGGTGGGAGGTGCGGAAACACACGTGGCACGGGCTGTAGGGTGGTGAGTGAGTAAGTGGGTGAGTGAGTGAGAGGTGAGTGGGTGGGTGAGTGAGTGGTGAGTGAGTGAGTGTGTGGGTGGGTGAGTGGGTGGTGAGTGGGTGAGTGGNTGGTGAGTGGGTGGGTGGTGAGTGAGGGTGGGTGAGTGAGTGAGTGAGTGAGTGGGTGAGTGGGTTTTGCAGTGACGGACAGTGTGGTGAGTTAGTGGGCGAGTGTGTCGGTGGTGAGTGTGTCAGTGGGTGAGTGAGTGAGCATCGTGTGTTGACGTGCAGTGTATGAGTGAGTTAGTAAGTGGGTGAGTAAGTGGGTGAGTAAGTGGGTGAGTGTGTCAGTGGGTGAGCGAGTGAGCGTCGTTGTGTTGACGTGCAGTGTGATGAGTGAGTTAGTGGGGGGTGAGTGTGTCAGTGGGTGAGTGTGTCAGTGGGTGAGCTATCATTTGTGGCGGCCAGGTCGCTTCTGAAAAATAATTGAATAGCTCAGAATACTTTGTGCTAAGATTTTTTTTAATGGTTTAGTTTCATTTGTTTGTTGTTGTTTACCTTTCCTAAACTTTTCCCTCCCATCGTTGTTGTGTACTGTTGGTTGTTGTGATGTTCTGACCTGTACGTTTGTGGGGTAAAAAGAGCTTGAAAGCTCATCGGATTTCTCCTGCAGCATAAACACCGATTCTGAATCCTGACCTCTGGTGGTCTCCCTGTAGCATATGTTAGAAATGTTCCCTATTATAAAAAAACACGTAAATATTAAAACACACATGTTTAACTTGCATAGTAAAGTTATTGTAATTTTTTCATTTGCTATACAGCCATATAATACGACAAATCGCTCACATTAAACACCCAGTCGTTCATAAAAGTTGGAGGCGGTATAGTACTATAGTCATAGAGCAAGTGCAGAATCACTGAACCGGAACTTATAGCTTGAAAGCATTTTAGCGGGGGGCCCTTGAAATGGGGGGCCCGGAGCATATGTAGCTACTTTTAACACATTCCTGCGGAGGGAGCTGGTAGGAACGTTGGGTTGCTCGGTCAATGGCCAGGGTCAACGGCGGCGTGGTGTATTCCGCAAATATGCCCGACTGTGAGGGCGGGCACAAGCCGGCGTGATTAGGTTAAACGTCGAGTTTTATAAGGACACCACGGGTGACCAGCCCCTCCCCACCCAGCCCACCCCTCCCACCCCCACCCAGCCCACCCTCCCACCCTCCCACCCAGCCCTCCCCACCTCCCTCTCGACCCAGCCCCATCCTCCCCACCCAGCCCTCCCACCCTCCCCACCCAGCCCACCCTCCCACCCAGCCCTCCCTCTACACCCAGNCCCTCCCCACCCTCCCTCTCGACCAGCCCCACCCTCCCACCCAGCCCCTCCCCACCACCCACAAACCCTCCACCCACCCAGCCCTCCCCACCCTCCCTCTCGACCCAGCCCACCCTCCCCACCCAGCCCTCCCACCCACCCACAACCCCTCCCACCCACCCAGCCCCTCCCTCCACGACGGACGGACGGACACAAGAATCCCCTGTGGGCTGGTGGAACCAGTGGGTTCCTAGCAGTACTAGGATATAATCCGGCACTGATTGATCGACACCCGCGCCCATTCCCACATCTGTTGCTGACTCGCTAACAACGGCGCCCCCTAGTGGAGCGGAGGCCATGGGTGGTGATTGGGGTCTGCCCAAGCCTGTGAACACGAGGCGAGAGGGGCCGTCCATAAATGACGTCACACACCATTTGAAACAATTGGGGCGGGTGGGGGTGGGACAGCAACACGATGATGATGGTGGGGTGGCCGGTGGTGTTATCACCATTTGTGTATTGTCGGGGGGGGGGGCTTGGGGCCGTCCATAAATGACGTCACGCGATTTTGGACGATTTTTACCCCCCCCCCTTGTCACGGCGTCACAAAAAGTCAGCCCCCCCCCTCAAATTGACGTCACAAAGCTCTGCCCCCCCCCCCAAAAAAATAAAACATGCTTCAAATCGCTTTAAACTATTGTCATTGTAGTGCGTATTTAATGTGCCGCTGCACTCTGATGTTGTAGGAGAAAACATTTATAAAAAAGTATATTTAATTCAGTAGAACGTGTTGTCTATATTTATTTAAAGTTGCGCATTTTGACGTGACGTCACATTTCTCACCCCTCGTCACACATCGTCACAAATGTCTGACCCCCCCCCCCCCTAGGTGCGTGACGTCATTTATGGACGGCCCTTTCTTAACCTCTCTCTCTCTCTCTCCGTCGAGTCCACGAGGTGGCGATGTTGATCTTCACGAAGAGGCGCTCGACTCGTCACGCAAGATGACAGCCCCTGGTCATTGTTGTTGTTGTTGTTGAATGTCGCTTTTTTCTTCTTTTTCTTTTGGCTGCAAGAGGAGAGAGGAGGAGGGAGAGGAAGCAGGAGGAACGCTCGGATCTGAAAGTGAGAAGTAGACCGAGATGATTGGAGAGAAAGGCGTTCGCCTACCATCGAAAGTTCTTTGGTTCGTCGCCTAATTGTGGTGCAAGGTTTGTTGTTTTAGAATTGGTTCTGACTTAAAGGCTTGCTATGATTTGGTTGGTGTGACGATGATGATTGCGATGGTACAATTATCGTGGTTAAACTGACGCTGATGATGATGATGGTGACGATTATTATGATTGGACACTGTCAATGATGCATTCATTATGATGATGCCACGGATGATGTTGTAATTAGGTGATGTGACACTGATGATGATGGCAGTGATGTTGCAGATCTTGACTTGAAGCTTTCGTGACTGCACGAATTATTCGTTGGGTCTTTGAAGCGATATTCTTGACTTTACCGAAATACCCAAATCATCTAAATGTTGCAGATGCTTATGAAACTCCGATGATGATGATGGTCGTGCTGCTGATGATGATGATGATGACACTAGTGCTGCAGCTAGTGGTGATGTGACAATGTGACACTGATTATAAAGAGTGATTATGATTGTAACGAGTGATTATGATTGTAATGCTGCTGATGCTGATAACGAGACAATGATAATGCCACTTGTTACTACCGATGATGCTGTCACATTGATGAGGATGATGAGAAACTAGGGATGATGATTACATTGCTGATGCTGATGACGAGAATTATCGATCACGAGACGCCAATGACGGCGATGAAGTGTGGTTGATGATGGTGAGACAGTGAATTGAAAGTTGTTTAAACGAGCACAGAAGACGCGGTCATTACGCCGAATGTGACCGGACAATAATGACATTCACAGATACACAGGGACCAATGTGATGGCGCTCGCCTGTGATCCAGCATATCAGAGACAATGCTTGGTGGGTCAGGTGATCAGGAGATGGCAGTAGAGCAATTGTATTCTTGAATCCATCTGTGTGGAGCGAACGAGATGTATACCTTCGATTTAAAGCTTTCGTGACTGCAGGGATTCACATTCATTCAGACGCTGCTTTCCGACAGACCTGTTCTTCACCTGAGGACTGCTGCTTGCGTTGTGGCCGAAACGTCGTGAGAATTATTTTATTATGTTTTATTTTTATTATTTTATTCTTTCCCTTCTACGTGACTTTACCGAAAGAACCAAGAAGAGATGTATACCGTGATAGATGCACGGTTCCACGCGGTATGTCCACACCAAACGCTCACCGATGGCATGGGACAAAGATCACAGCCTTGAGACAGCTGTGTCCTTGAATCTCAAGGACACAGCTGTCTCAAGGCTGTGATCTTTTGAATCTCAAGGACACCCACACGGGTTTCACGCCCTATTCCTGCGCAGAGGAATTGAGTTTTCAGGTCCATATGGCGTACAGCCGTTTCAATGCGGGCACATAAAAAATAAATGTTTGTGTCCTTTTCTTTGTGTTTCTCCCTTGTGATGGGAACTTTGTAGGATGAACGTTGAGATTCATAAGGGACCACGTGGTGACCAATACGGTCTGAGTTGGTCTGTAACAAGGTAGGGCACGGATAAGGGGTTGACAGGTATGCAACAAGGCCTTCCTGGGTAAAGTGAAAGGCATTATGAATCATTATTATAATAAGGTCACTCGTGCCCTGTATATTGTGTCAATTTCAAGGGTGCCAATTCAATTGTATCTCTTTCAAACGTCGCGGGAGGGGGGGGGTCACTTTGGATCCACGTGAGCCCAACGTGCCACGTTTACTGTGATAACTCTTGTAACGATATGAACACACCTGCAGTGTATAAAGCTGTGTTACTAATTTGAGGTATGAACTACCTCGCCTGGTATACAGGAGGTCGTAGGTTCGATCCAGACCCTGGCCGTGACTTTACGTGTCTCTCTCTCTCTCTCCCCGTGGTCGCGTGGATTTTTCTCCAGGTCTTCCGTGTTTACAAGCACGCACACACCGATTAGCACGGTCGGATACGTACGGTGCGAAAAAAGTTAAACGTAGATACTGTCCAGTTTAACACGTAGGATTTTTGGGTTAGATGGCGTAAGTATTGATGTGTCGTTAACCCTCCACCACCCTTTATTATGGATACATACTATCCATAGACTAACACTGCCCATAGACTAACAATACCGATAGACTCAACACTACCCATAGACTCAACACTACCCATAGACTCAACACTACCATAGACTCAACACTGCCCATAGACTCAACACTACTCATACACTCAGCACTACCCATAGACTCAACACTGCCCATAGACTCAACACTACCCATAGACTCAACAATACTCATAGACTCAGCACTACCCATAGACTCAACACTGCCATAGACTCAACACTACCCATAGACTCAACACTACTCATACACTCAGCACTATCCATAGACTCAACACTGCCCATAGACTCAACACTACCCATAGACTCAACAATACTCATAGACTCAGCACTACCCATAGACTCAACACTACTCATAGACTCAACACTACCCATAGACTCAACACTGCCCATAGACTCAACACTACCCATAGACTCAACACTGCCCATAGACTCAACACTACCCATAGACTCAACATTACCCAAAGACTCAACACTACTCATAGACTCAGCACTACCCATAGACTCAACACTACTCATAGACTCAACACTACCATAGACTCAACACTACCCATAGACTCAACACTACCCATATACTCAACACTGCCCATAGACTCAACACTACCCATAGACTCAACATTACCCAAAGACTCAACACTACTCATAGACTCAGCACTACCCATAGACTCAACACTACTCATAGACTCAGCACTACCCATAGACCAACACTACTCATAGACTCAACACTACCCATAGACTCAACACTACTCATAAACTCAACACTACCCAGAGACTCAACACTACCCATAGACTCACACTGCCCATAGACTCAACACTACCATAGACTCAACACTGCCCATAGACTCAACACTGCCCATAGACTCAACACTACCCAAAGACTCAACACTACTCATAGACTCAGCACTACCCATAGACTCAACACTGCCCATAGACTCAACACTACCCATAGAATCAACACTACCCATAGACTCAACACTACCCATAGACTCAACACTGCCCATAGACTCAACACTACTCAAAGACTCAACACTACCCATAGACTCAACACTGCCCATAGACTCAACACTACCCAAAGACTCAACACTACTCATAGACTCAGCACTACCCATAGACTCAACACTGCCCATAGACTCAACACTACCCATAGACTCAACACTGCCCATAGACTCAACACTACCCATAGACTCAACATTGCCCATAGACTCAACACTGCCCATAGACTCAAGACTGCCCAAAGACTCAACACTGCCCATATTTCGTACATTTCCAACAACAAACAGTACAATAACACAACAGCAGTGCAAAGTACAAGAAAGGTAAACAAATCACCCAAACACAAACAAATAAAACTAAACCAGCCCACCGAGGTACTCACTTTTCAAAAGCCACCTGGCCATCAAAACTGATAGCCGCTCAACAAAGTGGCCCCATCATTTGGACATTTATAGCGGAAAATTCATCTCAATTCTGCAAACACATTCTCATCTATACTCTTAGTTCTTTCGGTAAAGTCACCATGTAGGTAAAAAATGAAATTAAAATTAATAAAAAATAAAAATAAAATCAGACGTTTCGGAGGCAACACAAGCTTCCGTCTTCAGGTGAAACTGTCACAGCAAAAAATCTGTATCAAGTTGATTTTTTTTTGCTGTGACAATTTCACCGAAGACGGAAGCTTGTGTTGCCTCCAAAACGTCGTGATTTTTTTAAAATTTTAATTAAATTTTTTACCTACGTGACTTTACCGAAATAACTAAGAGTATGAATCCTTGCAGTCACGAAAGCTTCAAATCTACATTCTCATCTAGCAGCAGCAAACGATCGGTCGAATTTCCGTCCTTGCTGCTAATTCTATTAATCGATTTCCAAAGACAAAACTAGCGTTGGAAATCATTTCGATATACCTGTCAACCCCTTATCAATGCCCCTAACTTGTTTAAGGACCAACTCAGACCTTATTGGTCAGCTCGTATCCCTTATAAATCTCAAAGTTCTTCCTACAAAGTCCCATCACAAGGGAGAAACACAAACATAGATACTTATTTGTGCCCCTATTGAATCTGAAAACTCAATTTCCCTGTACCGGAATACGGGGTTCAACGTAATGTTACACGTACTCTAGGAACCCATGCGTGTGCATGATTTTATCTCCAACTTGTATTCGATAAATGCCCTTTGCTAAAGTTGGAAATCACATTTTAAGAAAGGGCTCCTATTCAATGTGTTGTTACGAGTGTCCACAAATTCATGCGATGAAGGAGTTACGTCTAGAATTGGATTTTTTTTTCAAATCACTTTAACCAATATCAGAATATTGATACTGCAGGAATTTGATGAGTGAGATATTTCTCCTTATCAAGAGAATTATTGAACATGACGGACCGTTGCAAGTTTGTACAATGCCAAGGTTGTTGTTACAGCAAAGTTTCGCTCAATTAAACCGGAAAATTACTCTGAAATAAATGTTACTCAATCATTTCCCGATAAATATATTGTTAAATATTGCAATATTTAGGCCCCAAAATTTTTTAACTAAATACATTAAAAAGTTCGATTTAAAGCTTTCGTGACTGCAGGGATTCATCTTCTTGTTCTTTCGGTAAAGTCACGTAGAAGGGAAGTAATAAAATAATAAAATAAAACATAATAAAATAATTTTATTGTTTTATTTTATAATAAATTATTTTATTATGTTTTATTTTTATTATTTTATTACTTCCCTTCTACGTGACTTTACCGAAAGAACCAAGAAGATAAATAAAAACGTTAAATATTTCACCGCGCAAACGACAACATAAGCACAATTACCACGGACAAAATGTATAACAACAACCACAAAGGATATGCACATTGAATTAAAATTCCATTTTATTATGAAAAGTCATTCAATTCCATTGACGGAATGGACCAATAGGAGGAGGAGGAGGATGCGATGAGGGCGGCGGGGAACGCTTTGTAAACACAGAGCACCGAACTCTTTTTTTCTCTCTCACATCACACGTGACGCTCCTGGGGCCAATCACATCGCCGTTGCTATGGCCGGTTGCTATGGAGGGGTTTTCTGGTCGCTTCCCCACCCCTAAAAAATATTCACGGGGGAGGGGGGGTAAGGAATAAATAAATAAATACGGCTGCGCCGACTGCGCATGCGCGGCCAATAGCGGCTCCAACACGACGGTGACTGCTGAAGCAGTCACGCGGAACCCCCCCGCTCGCCCCCCCTCACCGTCACGTGGGACCCCCCCGCTCGCCCCCCCTCACCGTCACGTGGGACCCCCTCCGCTCGCCCCCCTCACCGTCACGTGGGACCCCTCCCCCGCTCGCCCCCCTCACCGTCACGCGGAACCCCCCCCTCGCCCCCCCTCACCGTCACGTGGGACCCCCTCCCGCTCGCCCCCCCTCACCGTTACAAGGGACCCCCCCCCGCTTCCCCCCCCACGCTTGCCCCCCCACGCTTGCCCCCCCCTTCACCGTCACGTGGGACCCCTCCCCCGCTCGCCCCCGCCCCCTCACCGTCACGTGGGACTCCCCCCCCGCTTGCCCCCTCACCGTCACGGGGACCCGCCCCCGCTCGCCCCCCTCACCTTTACAAGGGACCCCCCCTGCTTGCCCCCCCTCACCGTCACGTGGGACCCCCGCTCGCCCCTTCCTCACCGTTACAAGGGACCCCCCCCGCTTGCCCCCCCCACGCTTGCCCCCTCCCCCGCTCGCCCCCTCACCGTCACGTGGGACTCCCTCCTGCTCGCTCCCCCCGCTCGNCCCCCCCGCTCGCCCCCCCCCCGCTCGCCCCCCCCTCACCGTCACGTGGGACTCCCTCCTGCTCGCCCCCCCGCTCGCCCCCCCCGCTCGCCCCCCCTCACCGTCACGTGGGACTCCCTCCTGCTCGCCCCCCCCGCTCGCCCCCCCCGCTCGCCCCCCCCGCTCGCCCCCCCCCCGCTCGCCCCCGCTCGCCCCCCCCCCCGCTCGCCCCCCCTCACCGTCACGTGGGACCCCCCCGCTCTCACAGTCACGTGGGACCCCCCCCCGCTCGCCCCCCCCGCCTCTCACCGTCACGTGGGACCCCCCGCCCCCCTCACGCCGCTCCGTGACCACATTGCCACAAGCGACTTCATCCCCACGCGGTCACCGTCTACGACTGCAGGATTATCATCATCATCAACATCATTAGCAACAGCAGCAGCAGCAATAGTGCTTGTTGAGGTGAAGTCCATTGTTGTGTGTCTGCTGGTAGAGGGACATCTTGTTGTTGTTGTTGTGTTTGTCCGGCTGCGTCGGTGCACACGTCTTGCGTGGTTAATATTTGTTGTTATTTTAAGAGGCGGCCGCTGCGTACCTGTGAGAGGGGAATGTGATTGCGCCTGGGGACAGAGGCCGCTACGACGAGGCCGTCGAAGCTTCATTAGCACGCGGGGAACGAGGTCGGCCACCACACGCTTATTTTTGTGTGAGCGCCTCGAGGGACGAGGGCGGAGAAACGGCGATGGTTTAATAATAATGACGACGATGGATGTTTAATAATAATGATGGTGGTGGTGATGATGGTGGTGTGGGGAGAAGAGGAGAAGAGTCGTGGTGGTGGTGGTGGGGAAGTCTCGAGTGAGCCGAGAACAAGAGGGCGAGGAATCGGGACGAGAGCGTGTGGGGAGGTAGAGGATGGAGGAGGTAGGTGGTTGAGGAGTGGTAGAGGAGTGGTAGAGGTAGAGTGGTGGAGGAGTGGTTGAGGTAGAGTGGTAGAGGAGTGGTTGAGGAGGTAGAGGAGTGGTTGAGGAGGAGGTAGAGAGGTTGAGAGGAGGTAGAGTGGTTGAGGTAGTGGAGGTAGAGTGGTTGAGGTGGTAGANGGAGTGGTTGAGGTAGAGTGGTTGAGGTAGTGGAGGTAGAGTGGTTGAGGGTGGTAGAGGAGTGGTTGAGGTAGAGTGGTGGAGGAGTGGTTGAGGAGGTAGAGGAGTGGTTGAGGTAGAGTGGTAGAGGTAGAGTGGTGGAGGAGTGGTTGAGGTAGAGTGGTAGAGGAGTGGTTGAGGTAGAGTGGTAGAGGAGTGGTTGAGGAGGTAGAGGAGTGGTTGAGGTAGAGTGGTTGAGGTAGAGTGGTAGAGGAGTGGTTGAGGAGGTAGAGGAGTGGTTGAGGTAGAGCGGTAGAGGTAGAGTGGTGGAGGAGTGGTTGAGGTAGAGTGGTAGAGGAGTGGTTGAGGTAGAGTGGTTGAGGTAGAGTGGTAGAGGAGTGGTTGAGGAGGTAGAGGAGTGGTTGAGGTAGAGCGGTAGAGGTAGAGTGGTGGGTGAGTGGTTGAGGTAGAGTGGTAGAGGAGTGGTTGAGGTAGAGTGGTAGAGGAGTGGTTGAGGAGGTAGAGGAGTGGTTGAGGTAGAGTGGTAGAGGTAGAGTGGTGGAGGAGTGGTTGAGGTAGAGTGGTAGAGGAGTGGTTGAGGTAGAGTGGTAGAGGAGTGGTTGAGGAGGTAGAGGAGTGGTTGAGGTAGTAGAGGTAGAGTGGTGGAGGAGTGGTTGAGGTAGAGTGGTTGAGGAGGTAGAGGAGTGGTTGAGGAGTGGTAGAGGTAGAGTGGTGGAGGAGTGGTAGAGGTAGAGTGGTGGAGGA